>JAIFZK010000001.1:7315000-7337500 GCA_027481765.1 Tenualosa thibaudeaui | reverse complement strand
TCAGTCTAACAGTACTATTATGTAATACTGCACTAAATACACCCATCCACTGGGCCACAGACAGAAGTAGTAAGAGTCTCACACTGAGCTGTAGACTAGAATACTGCATATGACTGCACAAACACAAGCCAGCAACACAATAACTTAAAGAGGAGGGGGGGGGGGGGTCCAGGAGAGCACAACAGAACCCCAACCAAGTCCAACAGAACCCTGCAAAAGTCCACCAGAATCAAGAGAGTCCGGTTATGCTCAGGTCCATCATCTGTGCAGGGTCCATGTATGAAGTGGTTTCTCTTAGGCACAAATATACATCATACACACAAACACGAACACGATCTTGTGAAGTAGATCTTGAGCCTATATGCCTTGCGAGCTACAGTTTGAAGGAGGGGCAGGACATAAGCAGCGACTCAAGGAACAGGACATGACATAAGTGTGATGATAACCGAAAGCGACATCATAATCGGGGATGGGGAGATGAGGATTGGCTGGCACTCTGAGCCGCTATGTGTCATCCAGTGGAGCGACACGCAGTTCCCCAAAACACACACACACACACACATAAGTCAAATGCTTCTAGCTCTCTTCTCTTCATTTAGCAGCAACAAAACCTCAGAGTATTTTTCTTCATCTAAGTCTTATATGCATTTAGTCCTCACTTTTCCTTTTCTCTCCTCTCGCTACTCATCTTCTCCTCTCCAGTGTGAAGGGTTGCTTCCAAAGGCAGGCACCAGTTCAGAGGTGAGGGGCTGGGTGAGGTCAAAGGTGAAAGGGTCGTGATGAAGTTGATAATGTTCATTCATCTAGGAGCCTATTGCATTGACTTGAAAAACATTCACCTCCGTGGCTTATCACACCTGCAAAACACACACACAGGGAAATGTTAGATATGTTTCTCTGCTGGTCTCTCTCTCTCTCTCACACACACACACACACATTCACAATTTCAGAGCTGCAACTTATTACACCTGCAAAAAACACAGAGATCATACTTATACATACATATTTCTCTGTAAGACAAGCACACACACACACACACACATAGTGGCAGGATACACTACTCCACCCCCTATCTTTCTTTCACTCACTGTTTCCTCAAACACATGCACACACACACACACACACAAGTGCTTGAGTGCAACATTGTTTTTATTGCCCTTACAAGGTTCCCAGATACTATGGGACAATGTGCAATTATTGTGTTGTGGGAAACCAAGAAGAGACATTTTTAGAACAAAGACAATTAGCCTTTCAGTCTTTTGTAACAGATGGGGGACTTTGCCAAGGCTAGTCTATAGTGGGCAGCAGAACAATCACAATCTCCCATAAGGCCTTGGGGCCTCCCCATCACAGAGCCTTCTGGGATACCTCATGGCATGTCTGAGGTCATCGCACTTGCCGCACAATTCACAGGAAATGAGATCCATGGTGAGGTTCTCACAGTGGAGGGGAAGTCAACTGCCCCAACTAAATCAGCTCAACCGACTCATATGAACTGATTCGGATAAACTGACTCTCCTGAACTGCTGGATCATTTGAACCCAGTTGGAGAGGTAGGACAGGACAGGGGAGCACAGAGGGAAGGAGCAGTGCCTGGGTTAACACAGCTCAAGGAACCGGACCACCTGAATCGACTTGTCTGAACTGATTCCTCTGAACCGACTGACTTAGCTGGGGCTGACAGCTGAGGATGGGGGATTGTGGTTAGTGGTGTGTGTGTGTGTGTGTGGTTCAGTAGGTGTTCACACTTTAAAAGCATGGACCAGACTTCAGCTTCATTGTCCAAATTCCTCTGTAGTCCCATGGCTGCGAGCTGTGGGGCCCGAGAGGTCCGACACTGAGAGGGCCGAGCATGTCTGCACCACCCCACTAGACCAAAGGTGAAGTACACACACACACATACACACGGTGCCCTCATACTGCAGTGGATTTGGGTACTGCTGTGCCAACCCTTGTGTATGAAGATCTGACATGTGACATGTGGGACAGGGGGTGTGCTGGCACGTACGCGCCCACACACACACACACACACACATATTTAAACTTTCTCTCTCTCTCTTTATATCAAAGAGACACACATACATTCTAGCACATGGAATTAAATGCATTCAAGGGACTTTAACTGAGGGTAGGGTTTTGATTGGCTGTCAGATCTGAAGCACTGGCATTTACCCAACTGAGTGTGTGTTTGTGTGTGTGTGTGCGTGTGTGTGTGTGTGTGTGGTGTGGTGTTTGCCCAACTAACAGCTCATATATCTGCTCTGGTTTGTCAAGGAATTCTGTCTATGCTGTATGAATGTGAGTGAGTGTATGTGTGTTTGTGTGACTGCCTTATTAACGTATGCACAAACCCTAGGATGGCAGTTTTGTCTGACCTGTTCAAGAATGTGGAGTGTTTAATTCTGCAGAGGTCGGAGGTCAGTATCACACCGTGCTGGCCACCACTGGTGGAGACTGACCTGCACGGAATGCTGCTGCTGGCACTTAGTGTGTGTGTGAGCCCACCCTGGTCTGGCTGCACCGCTTAACGCTAATCTTCTCTGTTATAAACACACACACACACACACACCTATTCAAAGTCATTCTCTCTCTCTTTCCCACACACACACTCACACACACATACACACTCATTCAAAGTCATTGTCACTCTCTTTTTTTCTTACACACATACTGCCTCTCTCTCTCTCTCTCTCTCTCTCTCACATACACACACGTTCCAAGGTCATTCTTACTGTCTCTCTTTCTCTCTCTACACTGATACACACAAATACAGTTGTCTTTTTTCTTTATCTCTCTCTCGCTCACACACACAAACACACACACACAAACACAAACCAATCTAAGGTTCTACAGGTAGGCTTTATCCCTGATGTGAACTCTATGTATGAGGGCTCAGAAAATGGTCAGACTGAACCTGCTGTACATGCTGAACCTGACTTGAAGGGCTTTGGTTCATGTTCCTTTTTTGTGTCCTTCACAAACACACACGCACACACACGCACACATACACACACACATTCACACAGTCTGCTGCCCGTACACTCTCTTTCCTCAGTCTGGATAAAATCCCTTCTCAATTTCTCTCATACACAGGCACCCCCCCCCCACACACACACACCTCTTCTCTCTGTATATCTTTCACACATACACATGGTAGTTTGCGCATCCACACACACACCTGCAGGTTCTCTCGTTGAGCTCGAGGCGCTTGGCCCAGCAGTCAGCCTCTGTGTTCTTGCAGGAGCACTGGCACGTCAGCTGGTTCTGGACAAACAGCCGGCGTCTCCTCTCTGAGCAGCCACTGCAGCAGGGCTTACACACTGGGTTAGAGCTGCAGAGAGAGGACATAGAGAGGGATGGATAGAGAGAGAGAGAGAGAGAGAGAGAGAGAGAGAGAGAGAGAAAAGAGGAGAGAGAAAGGGAGAGAGAGTACAGAGAGAGAAAGAGAGGTGGGAGAGAGAGAGAGAGAGAGAAGCAGACAGAAAGGGACAGTGAGAGAGAGAAAGAGAGAGTAGGGGATAGAGAGAGAGGGTGACAAACAGGCAGACAATGAGAGAAACAGAGAGAGCGGTGGGAAGAAAAGGAGAACAATAGGAAAGGAAGAGAGGAAGAGAAATGGTGGGAAAGACAAACAGAGAGAGGAATGGAGAGAAAGAGGACAGATATGAGTGGAGGAGAGAGAGGGAGAGAGAGAAAGAGGGGGAATGATTCAGAGAGAAAGAAAAATGATGGGAAAGAAGTGACAGTGAGAAGAAAATAGAATGAATAGAAAAAAGTACAAAGAAATAAAAAAAGGTGAAGAGAGAGAGAGAGAGAGAGAGAGAGAGAGAATGTGTATATGAGATATGTGAGGCATGAATGTGGGAAGTCAACATATGGTTGTAGCACTGAATGTGTTTGTGAGTACGCCACACAAAGCTTTAAGGCACAATTGCAATTGCAACACTAATCACACATAGATCTCACTGACCCCCAGCCTCAATTTCACACAGCCCAACACACAGATCAAACTTGATACACAGTTACACAGTCAGTGTCAAATAATGTCAGCCAGACATCATCCCAGCAGTTACATTGTTGCAACACACACACACACACACACACACACACACACACACACAGAGGCAGTCACATCTCATTCTGGCCTCATCACTGTTGCAGCATCAGCAGACGCGCATCCCATAGACACAGCACAGATGGTTACCTCACACACAGAAAGCCAAGACGATAAGGCTGCTATGGTTACCCCACAGAAGGTTTGCTTAGAACAGGGCTTTCCATGGTTACCCCTGCACATTGCGTACATTATGGGGTTACCATGGCTACAGACAATCAGGTCAGCTCTTATCAGGACAGTTGGATTGGGTTTGGGTTAGTAATGGTCATTTTGTGGCTAGGAAGGTATGGGTGGGTGTGAATGATGGTATACTGGGAATGGTCACGTTCAAGTCCTACTAGTTATAAGAGATCTCTATTTTGAAATGTAAGCAAAGGAAAATTAGCTTGCTACCAATTTCCTATTTTTCATGAACTACGCTATCATACTATGTGGCAAATAAACTCATGCAGTCTATCTCCGTAAAATGAAATGAATGTTGGTGGTGAGCACATGTGTACTGGACTTTGCACATCCTTTGCCTTGTGTGTGAGATGGACATGGTGTGTGAGTGTGTGTGTGTGTGTGCGTGTGTGTGTATGCATGGTCATACATACTGGAGCCCTTGGTCTGGACCCAGGTTCGGTTGCGCCATTGGCTTGATTCTTTTATTAGGAATGCAGTCTACCAAACTCAGATGGGGACCCAGGACTGGACCCTGAGTCCGCCAGAAAATAGAGAAATCTGGAGTAGGCTACGGCTCACCAGAACTATGATGTTTGCTTTGGTGTGAACACTTCTATCCAAACCTTGTAAATACAACCCAATTGATGACAAGCATTGCCAAGTGATATTGGTAAATACATAAGCTTGTAGAAATCCAAGCTCTACAGTAAGGGGGGGGGGGCAACTGCGCTTGGGTTCGGTCCAATTAAACAGACGTTAAAAGTCGTCCGAAGACTATGTGACCTTTGTGTGAGTGGGCTTTGGGATGGGACCAGCTGGGGGGGTAGTGAGGGGTGAGGGTTAACATACACATCCTCTGTTTTCTGTCGGTTTCTCTTTCTCTTTCGCTTGAGGCCTTTGCCTCTGCCCCTCCGCTGCTTTCTGTAAGAAAGAGAAAAGAAAGAGGAACAAGGGCACAGAGAGACACCAAAAAAAGAGACATCCAGACAGCAAGGCTGGTTGACTGTCCTGTAATGCCCATAAAGGAAGGATGGAGTTGGCATGGGAGAAAATGTCACCAGATCCCATTGTGATCCAATTCTTATTTTTTTGTGTAATGTTCTTGGTCTAAAGCTAGAAAAGAGTCTGAATAAGACATGCTTGTCATAATCTGCCTGATAAAATCAGGTGAAGTAACCCCACCACAACCCCCCCGCCCGATGCCGACTCCACCCTGGATTTTTTAGGGGTTTCGGGGTTGTTAATCTGACTTGCCATCTGAATATGTGAAAAGAACAAGAGACAGGAAAATAAAACCCAAGTCACTCATCCCAGCCAACCAATCAATGCACACACACCACATGGTGGGTGTGGATCAATGTTGGCAGAGAACCACTAAACTCTACAGAATATCAGAATATCACGAGAGAGATAAACCAATAACTGGGCACCACTGGATGAGTTAATTGTGACAGAGTTCATCAACCATTCACACAGGCCAAATCTCATGCCACCTTCAGTGTGAGCCAATTAGAGTACCGAGTCATGAGGCTACCGCTTTTCTGTTCACAAGCCGTTTGTACACTGTGATATTCATCAGAACTACACTAGATGACTAGAAAGAGTATAGATGATCTCAGTATATCACATTACTTGGTGAGGACATGCACAGCACACACATTCATATATATGGACATGCATGATTTCACCTACACACACACACACTGTCCCAAATCGATTTACTAATCAGGTCCCTTCTTGTCCTGCCAACTATTATGTAAGAACAAAGCTGGTGCAGCTCCTAAGTTGCTTGGGTCTTGCTGAAGTTGGACCAGAACTGCTTGCCACGTTTAACTAGAGAATACTGCACGGGAAATGCATGAGAAATATTTAAGAAACAGACCACAATTCAAAGGGGGGGGTGCCCTAGATCTATCAACCTGTCCGTCAATCTATCCCCCCTCAATCCCTAAGCACCACACAAGTGAACAATGAATTCCCTTTTAATGAGTTAGTTACCTCCTCTGTCAACTGAGTGAACCACTGAATCTAATCAACTGAATCACTGAACGTGGGAATCACTAAATCACTCATCTGAACTGACTTTTTTACTGAAACTAGCTGGATGAATAAACTCCCTCTGAACAACCGCATCTGAACATCTTCCACTTCTGTTTCGTTTGCAGGCAAATTGCTATGATGTGAGCGATTAACTGACTCTGGGACATTTTTGTCTCACCATGACAGCAGCAGACTTTATCTGGACCAATTCAATTCAATTCAATTCACTCCAATCCAATCCAATCCAATTCAATCCCATTCAATCCCATTCAGTTGCTCTGGCAAATTGGCCTGATCCAAGATTCTATTAAGACAAATTCAATTCAATTCAATTTGCAATTGTCCAGTAAATTTGTGCTGAATTTGCCTTGCTTTAGAGAGAAAAGGGCCCAAATATCCCAACAGCATTAGGTACTAAGAAAAAGAAAGAGGGAAAGAAACGAGAGAAAGAAAGAAAGTAAGAAAGAAAGAAAGAGAAAAGAAAGAAAACATGTAACAAGAAGCTTTAAGCAGAACACTATCCCTATTCCTGCTTTGCACCAACCGTGCAGAGAGATAGAAAAGATGGGGGCACCTTGATTGGATTCAGACTGGATTACTGTAGTGGTAAGACATTACTTGAATGACATCGGTGCCACTAGGAATATCCCTTTGTCAAGTGTTGGGGACAAAATACAGAAAGTCACATAGAAAACAGAAGGGTTTAATGACCTACAGAACGTGAGTTCAAGAACTTCTCAGTCTCCAGAAGAAACACACACACATACACAAGCACACTGAAGGACCAATTGTCAGTTCAATAACCTGTAGATCAAGGCAAGGCCAGTTTTCAAGTCTGATCAAACTTTATGTCTTTACACTCACAAAGATCCTCAGCAACACTCTTATCAGAAGGGCACTGACATCTCGCTCAACACAGAGTTTATATAAGATATAACACACACACAAACACACACACATACACACCCACACAAACACACACACATACACACCCACACAAACATACACACACACACACACACACACAGAAGCTTGTAAATTCCAGGAGCCCATAAAGACTTAACAAATACACACACAAAGACCCTCAACAGCACTCTTATCAGCTTAGGGCACTGACCTCTCTAACACTCTAACATTCTAGAAGCAACACACACACACATACTGGTCAAGGGTATTGCTAAATTGAGTGTTTAAAAAAGCTGACACTTGGTGGTCTGACACAAAGAACATTAAAACCCTTGAGATCACACACATATATACACACACACACACAGATGTTGCTTGCTATGAAGTATGGGTCATCCAGGACAAACCCAAAATACACACACACACACCATCACAAAGAACAAAATGGTTCACACCTAGCCCCAATCCCTCATACCACAACCTTTTAAGGCCCCAATCACACACACTCACGCACACCTACACAGTCCAAACTCAAAAACAACCTGACATACCTTTCACCTTTTTCCTTCACCTGCTTCTTTTCCCTGCAGGAGAGATAGACAGAAGGAAAGATGAGAAGAGAGTGGGAACATTAAGAGAAGAGAGACAAGATAGATAGATAGAAAAGAATGGAAAAGTGTCAAATCAAATGAACAAATGAGTAAAAATGTGTGTGTGTGTGTTTGTTTTTGTGTGTGTGAGTGTTTGCAACTGTCTTACCTGCACTCACACATGCTGTGTTCAGTAAAACTCATGTAACTGTTGGTCTCCTGTCGGAGAGGCCTAACTCTCTTTACCTGCAAACACAACAACAGACGTTTACATTCAACCACAACACACACACACACCACCATCTCCAACAACAATCAACTGGTCACATACTTCCCTTCATTCCCATCATGCAACTCTCGAGGCTATTGAGACTGGCTACACACATGCCCCACATGTCTACAGACACAGACACACACACACACACACTCACATTTCCCCACATGCCTACACACACACACACATTTGCCCCACATGCCTACACACACACAAACACACACACACAAAAAGAACAGAAGCGCTCGCCTGGAGTGTGACGTTATATGTGAGCACTGGTGTACACTCAAGTGCCTCGTCTGAACAGCAGCCGGCACAGCGGATCAGAGCCACACAGGACGGAATGAAGAGGTACTCCACCTCGCCCGGATACTCCTCCAACACGTCCACCAGGACCTCCCGTGGACGACACACACTCCTGTTATACACGTCCAGGAAAGGCACCACTGCTGGGGCTGGGGAAGGAGGGAAAGAGAGAGAGAGAGAGATGGAGGGAGGAGAGAGGTGCGGGGACAGAATGAGTGAGCGTGAGATAACGAGGTCATGGGGTCATCTTAAAAAAATAAAATTACTTTTATTTTAATCCGAAAGTCACTTTGGACTTAATAAACCTTTCAATTTTAAATGAAAGACTGCAGTAGGATGGAGAGAGGAGAGAACAGGTCAGAGAGAGAGAGAGAAAGAGAGAGAGAGTGGGGGATGAGGAAAGGGAGAAAAAAGGCAGGAAGAGACGGTAATGAGCAGGGGTAAAAAAAAGGGATAGAGTGTTGGAGAGGAAGAGAGAGAGGGATAGAGTACGGGAGGAGAGAGAGCGAAGGAGAAGGTCATGGGTTATTTTCCCTGTGTGCACATAGACTGATAAAGCCACTACAGCACTGAAAACCTTACCTCACTACAGCTAAAAACACTCTGAATACATACATATAAATGTGTGTGTGTGTGAGTGTGTGAGAGAGGGAGGGAAAAGAATGAGAGAGGGAAAGAATGAGAGAGACTGAGGGATAGAGAGAAAAGGTGAGAGATGAGAAAGACAGAAAGAAAGAATGAGAGAGTGTGTGTGTGAGTGTGTGAGAGACAGAAAGAGAGAGGGAAAAAATTAAACATTGAGGGATAGAGAGAGAATGGAGAGGAGGGAGGAGAAGGTGAGAGATGAGAAAGACAGAAAGAGAGTGACAGAAAAGAAAGAAAGGAGTAGGCAAGAGGCATCGGATGAGGTAAGAGAGAGGGATGGAGAAAGGGAGAAAAGTAGGGAGGGCAAACAATAGGAAAGACAGAGGAAAAGAAAAGACTGACACGTGTGTTGTTGTGTTTATGTATGGCAATGTGCCAGTGTGTATGTGTCTGTCTGTCTGTCTGTCTTTCTCTTTTCACCAGTCAGTGTTTGTGAGTGTGTTTTTGTCTGTGTGAAGATGAAATGTGAATGAGCGTGTGTGTGTGTGGAGGCAGTACATGTTAACAGTCATATCTATCGCTCCCATTTGTCTATTCTCTCGCTCTCTCTCTTGCTCTTTCTCTTGTCCTCGCTCTCTCTCTTGCTCTTTCTCTTGTCCTCTCTCTCTCTCTTGCTCTTTCTCTTGTCCTCTCTCTCTCTCTTGCTCTTTCTCTTGTCCTCTCTCTCTCTCTTGCTCTTTCTCTTGCCCTCTCTCTCTCTTGCTCTTTCTCTTGTCCTCTCTCTCTCTCTTGCTCTTTCTCTTGTCCTCTCTCTCTCTCTTGCTCTGTCTCTTGTCCTCTCTCTCTCTCTTGCTCTTTCTCTTGTCCTCTCTCTCTCTCTTGCTCTGTCTCTTGTCCTCTCTCTCTCTCTTGCTCTTTCTCTTGTCCTCTCTCTCTCTCTTGCTCTTTCTCTTGTCCTCTCTCTCTCTCTTGCTCTTTCTCTTGTCCTCTCTCTCTCTCTTGCTCTGTCTCTACATTCCCTCTTCCCATATTCCTCTCCTCTCTCTCTCCTTTTCTCTACTAACTCATCCAAATGAACACAATGAGAAATTATTTGTCTGCAAAATGGATGTATTGTTATGTGTTTTTGTTCCTTTTGTTCACACAGCATTGGGTTCCAGAAAAGTAACCCTTGTCACTATATGTAGACAAGCAAAAATAGGATTTTTTCTTCTTTTAAACAAAAAAAAAAACAATGACAGCATGGTCCCAACTTTAACTTTCAACACAACCAATCACCTTTCAGCCTGAGCTGCACCCTTGAAAAGCCTCCACTGAGCCTGCAAAAATTGCTAGAAAATCTATTTTTGACTCCATTTGGTCAGTTTTTTCCAAGGATGACGTAATCTCTCGGAAACATCAGTGACCAAAAGTCTGATGGGTTTGCTTGAAATAAAATGATGCTGTATGGTCAAGCAGGGTAGTCTAGATTGATTTCACTGGGGATATGCTGTTCCTCCAAAGTTGATAAGTTGATTAGTGGTGTGTGTGTGTGTGTGTGTGTGTGCAGGTGTGTATATGTGTGTGTTAGTGAGAGATTAGGGTAAAGTTGTCTGGCTGGGTGTCTGAAAAAGCTGAGATCTCTAAGGAGTTGTGCAATATGAAACTGTGTAAAAGGCAAAGGCTTTAGAATTCAGTTTTGTTACAACCACCCCAACCCCCTGCACAGAAACTAGAATTTCATACACATACCTGCATGTAGCATGTAAGTGTGCATGTACATGTACCAGATGTGTGTGTGTGTGTGTGTGTGTGTGTGTGTGTGAGAGAGAGAGAGAGAGAGAAAGAGAGAGAGAGAGAAGGAGGAAACAATGGGAGAGACAGAGACTGGACAGAGGTGGGCTAGGTAGCATGTCTTTTAGTCTTCCACTAGATGGCGCTCTAAGAGAAGCTTCGAGACAAGGGTCATCACACACCTTCCTGCACGCGCTGTCCCTCCTCCTCGGGGATGTGAGCAGTCTGTGGAAGACGAGAAACAACCGGCAGGTAAACATAAATAAAGCACAGGCATAAACAGCTGGTAAACATAATGAATGTAAACATCCCGATATAAAAACCCCACTTCCATCCATAGTCTCAAACCAGACATAACTCAAGATGGCTTTTCACTTGGCAAGAGGCCCTGCCAAGTGAATCGCTTTTTTCTTTTTGTTTCGTGAAGAAGTGCACAATGCAGGCTGCGGCGGGTCGAATAGGGGGTGTCGCACAGGTGCAGCCATTTGGCTGCGCGAGACCACCGTCTACTGCCTCCAAGTGTCTCGAGGCAGGCGCTGGCAGGCAGCTTCGCCGGTGGTCTGATCCGCCCTTAATGACTTCCCGCGTGCCAAACTTAGTCCTGTCGCCACGAGCCCAGCTGTCATGCCAAAATACACGCGGCCTGCGTGGGACTCGCGCCAAACCACATTGCTTGCTCGTTCGCACAACTATCAGCGGAAAACCAAAAGACCTGGCAGCCGTTGCACAGTGTGGACCCACTACAGTTCGCCTACCTGCGAACTGACACTCATTCCAAACGGCCTTTCCTGGACGCACTGAGAGGCTCGGACGTAAAGTTGTTCCGCAAGACCCACTCATTCAAATGCTGTGCGTGAACTCTACAGCTGACGATGGCCGCCGCTGATCGGATGACGAGTTCACCGGTTCTCCACGAGTTCACTGCTTTGCCGTTAGGCTCTTGGCGGCAGACAACAGTCAACTCGTCTCATTTCCTCATGTGCGCTGCACGCACCGGCATAAAACTCTGGTACACTGTTCTGTCAGCACTCTCGACTTCTCTGAACTTTTGATGCGACAGCTCAGTAAAATTGTGACCGTAACCAACCGTTTCAAAGCAAATCTGCGTTGGTTTACAGCAATTTGTTGAACTTTACAGCAACACTAAATTTGCTGGTGCAGACCATTTTGCCAGTTACAATTCGGTCCAGTTCTGCCCCGTAGAAGTTCAAGGATCCAATACTTAATTAGTTGTTCGGCAGTACCCTATATATCTCGAGGACAGCCTTAGATTAATCACCCGGTTAATAGAAAATGCCCCTGTACCTTTAAAGCGTAATGATCTCACGGAGGCAGTTCCGAGTAGGCCCGCGTTGCTTCGTTCCCGGACTCTGAACTTTGGGACATTTACCTCAAACGCTCGCAGTTTCACTTGGGGTAAAAAAAGAGTGCGCAACGCACGCGTATAGGCACCTACATCTTGGTACAGGCGACCAGGTTACATGGAGAAGGTCTGTGGCCAGTATTCGCGTTCGAGTTTATACAGTGCAAGCAATGACCTCCTCAGGAGAGCGACAAGGACAAGCAATACATTAACGACCTTAGAGTTCATTTAGCAGCATACTAATCCAACACATTGTCACATCTTTGTACCTCGCCGCACCCCCTGACACTCTGTCATTCTCTTTCACTCACATGGACACGCGCGCGCGCGCACACACGTACATACACAAACACGTGTACAAACACAGAAAAAGCACAATACCTTTATAGCTGACAAACACACGAGCGTCACGAAAAGGAACCGCATCAGGATGCCAGCAAAGTTCATGATTCAGAGAAAAGAATATGATTAAAATTCCATACGGCGACACCGCTGGTCGCCAGCGCACGAGCACAGATGTCTTGTGAAGGTTTGCCGTTGTGAGAAGTTCCTCTGGGGGTTGGGTATCTCCGTTACAGCGGCTGTAAGTCCATGCCGGTGTGCTCCGGGTCGGCCGGGCCACTGGGATATCCCGCGCTCAGCTGTTGCCAATAATCTTGAGAATATCCAGAAACAGAAGCAGCCAGTACCGTCTCACATTGTTCTGTAATACGCTGAGGTTTGCCTCCGTCGCTTCTGCAAGAATCCACATCACAGAAAGAATCCCATACTCGTGCCACCTTTCTCCAAGCGCGCAGTCAGTGGGTGAACGTGCGGGAGAAAGGTGGTGGAAAAAAAGGAAAACAACTTTAAAATTCCCTCTGGTAAGTTCAAGCCCGAATCAGTCCGGGAAAATATTGAAAGTCACTCGCTGTAGTCAGTCAAAGTTCCGTCTGCCACGAGCCAGTGGTCAACTATACTTCCTGTTGAGAGCGCCGTGCATTACTTTCTCGTGCCACTGCAGCGTCACTGTCAGACACATTACCCCCTGGGCGCAAGAGGTGCCCGCTCTGCCGTCAGCGTTGACACTGTAGCTCTGAAGAGAGCAAAGAGATCTTGAAAGTATTGCGGGGTTGCTATTGGCTAGTAGAGCCGGTGGGCGGGTCGTTGCCGAAAATTCGGTGTATTAACGAGTCCTCTGGTCGATGCCAGACCTTGAAAACGGTGAGAAGGCCTACGGTACCGCGTGAGGGTCGACTCCAGTGATCGCATTTTCCGTTGTGCAGGGCTGTCAAGGTGATCAACTGAAAAAAAAAAAAAAACGCAGATAGGTGACGATGCTTTGAGAATATACGGTTGGTCCAGGACTCCCCAAAGTGCCAAACACGACACTGAAAAGACTGGTAGTAGTTTCGCGTCCTTCCATTAATATGAAGTAATCTTCCAGTATTTATTGCGTTTTCCCCTCTCCTCGCACACAAAGTACACAAGAGTTAGTAATGTCCAAAGTCAAACAAATTAGACCAAACTACGCTATCATTGCAAACCGGGCTGGGCTTTTTCACTGCTAAGATCGTTCTGCCTTTCTGTGCGTTTGACCTGCGCTCTTCTTGTTAGTGCCAGCTAGTCTTGTGGTTTTATACTTTACACTTCAATGGAGTATAAATATCAGCTTGGGTCAAAGCCCGCCTGTGTGCCGCGAGCTAAACCGGAATACCGGCTCCATCACATGACGGGCTCTGTGGCCATCGCCTCCGGAAGGTAGAAGCATATTAGGGCGTGATGGTGTGTGTGTGTCCGTGTTCACGGCCACGTACAGGTGTGGGAGGGAGTGTGTTTGTGTGTGTGCGTGCAAAATCACCCGGTTCGGCTGGCGCGCGCAGGACATGTGAGCTGCGCCTTCTCCGGCCAGCTGGCGAGGGGCAGCACCGTTGTCATGGAAAATCCTCGTTTCTTGTCCGGTCGCGCTCGCAGCCGTCTAATCCTAATGTGTGAGACAGCAGTCCGTCTCCATAGAGATAGCAGAGAGAGGTCGTGGTCCTGTCTCGCGCAGCTCACTGTGTTTGACACTGGCTTATGCAGTTGGTCTCTTGAGCTACATATTATTGAAAGGATGGCGAACCAAACCTCACGAACTATCCAGGTGAATCAAAAGGCAAAGATTCGGACACTCTCTCATTATGATATAATTCATTAGAATTGTCGAATGCGCTGTAAAAGGTGAACGTGCAAAGTACGTGCTCCTGAAGTAGGCTACAGCTTATTTAGTGGAAAGCAGAATGAGTCTGAAATAGCTCTCTGAACCTCTGAGATGTCGGCTCCATCTCGGCGTTAAAAACGCTAATGGGATTAAATGCAGAGGCGAAACTCTCACCCTCTGGATTGGCCAGACCCTCTTTAATAAGCCACCTCGCTTCATTCTTTCTGTCTCCCTACTTATGATTCTTCTCTCCTTGCCTTTAACCCCAGCCTCCCTCGGGTCTCTCATGTTTGGAAGCTGTCAGCACGCCCTCTCCCGGTGACCAACAGTACGGCATGTTGTGCGCATTGACATTTTCTATGTTGGCTCTGTACATGATCAGTGTTGTGCATCATGTATTAAATATAATGTGCTTCAAACTAAGTTAGTACCTACTTCATACTAAATGTAATTTCCTGTTTCAGAATTTATGTGTTCTTCATTTACATCTGACCCGCCCCCAGCTTTTTAATCTCTCTCCTGCCTGCTGGCTTAAAGCAGATTGACACTCGCATCTCCCCCATCCCCCTGCCCCTCTTCGAGTAAAATTCGGGATCTGTCTTGTCATTTTCATCTCAGAGTTTACTGCTCTAGGGGTGTTAAATATCTGAGCTCTTCAAAGACCATGTCACATGTAATTGAAGATAACATAAATACAAATTACTTAAATTCACGACTTGAATTCACACACACATGCAGACGCACATACATACACACACACACATACACATACACAAACACTGGAAACATTTGCATCTGCCTGGTTTTTATGCATGGGTTTCAGTAAGTACAATCATGACATCATGAGTATATGAGTGTATGAGGGCTTTTGTGTGTGTGTGTGTGTGACAAACACACACACACACACACACACACCATACACTCACAGTCTTACATATGTTTCATATACATTGCTATTGTGTGTGGTGTGTGTGTGTGTAGGTATGATAAACTGAGCTCTTATACAGACTATGACAGATTCTTGGCAGGAGTACAAAGCTGTCAGTTTGAGTAGTTAAACTTTAATCATCCAATAACTCACTGTAATCTCATGACCACAGACACACACACACACACACACACACACACACACACACACAAACAAACATAAACACACACATGCACAAAAATGCATCGCATGCTAACACAGTCATTCACACAGCAAATAATACACAGGCACAACAGTAAACATGCACACACACACACACACACATATAGAAAAAGCATTGGCACTCTTTAATTTGATCCCTGACCTTACCAGCTGTGAGGAACATGCCGCACTTCTTCCACTATGTGTCATACACACACACAAACATGCACAGATGCACACACACACACTCACATACACACACACACACACAGATTGGTCACGCTATCCAGATGACCTTCAGTGACAATACTGCACTTATACGTCAATAGAGTTGTTTGATTGCATATATTCATGGGTGAGTTAGAGTCCGGTGGGCCTGCTGCCCCAACTCGAGCCGCTGAAGTCTTCTCACTGGTCCTCTCGAGTGGCTTCTTTGCACTCATGTTCCATTTAAATAGGGGTGAATTGCTTTCATTTGGCCAAGTTTGAGCAAGGCAAATACATTACAGCAATATTTTGCAAGTTTAAAAATATGATGTACGGTACATACAAAAATGAACAAGCAAAATAAGAAAATAAACGACAGTAAACACGCAAGGGGTTGGAGGCGGTACATTTAGGAAAACAAAAGGGCCATTCACACAAAGAACGATAATGATAACTACAGCTATAAGATTGACTATAATGACAAATAAATATTGCTCTAATTAATCTGAATGACAACGTCCACCCCGCAAGCTATAATGAAAATGACATGTGCAACAATATCGTTGGAATAACTTTCATGATAGAATAAATGGTTAACGGACCATCAGATACCATGGAATTTTAGATCATCCACATGAGGATGGACTTTGATCAATGTGGATGAAAATATTGTTACAGTTATTTTTATAGATATCGTTCCAGGTATGAATAGATCTTTAGGCCTAAATAACAATATAAAATGAAACTAAGTGAGGTAGTCACCAGCTTTGCATACTATCCATGGCTTCTTTGCCATATGAAATAACCTAAAGAAACTTTAGGAACTAGCCAGATAAATACTTATTTTCTTCAACATGTCTGCTTCTTCTTGTACTTACTTTTATTTTATGGAGAGCTTCGCAGTACCAGGTATGCTGACAAGAGTACTAACATGAGTAGACCACCCCATACACACACTCACACAAACACTACATGTGTGTGACACCCCCACACACACACACCCACACACCCACAGACCCACAGATAGCTGAGTCAGATTTATAAAGGGTCTATTCTTTCTCTTAGTTTGGTTTTCCAATTATCCTTTTACCGACCGTTTCTTTCGCTCTGTTTTTACTGTAACAGTTGCCTCAGAATCTTTTAACATTTATCAACATGCCCAGGTTAATTCAGTGCTGATTTATACATCTCTCTCAATTCAATGCAATTCAATTCAATGCAGTTTAAGAAAGCTTTATTGGCATGAACGTTTCATAAATAACATTATTGCCAAACTCTTTCTTTCTCTTTCTCTCTCTCCCTCTCTCATGTTTGTCAGAGTTACTATGCTTTATGCCTGCAATTGTAATACATTTTTTACTGTAGTGGGGTAAACACAAGATACAGAATCACATTTTAATTGCCAAGCTATATTTAAATGTCCTTTTCTAAGATGTGAGTGTGTGTGTGTGTGTGTGTGTGTGTGTGTGCACATGCCTATGTGTGTGCATGAATGTTCACTAATTCGAATCTATTTAAATCTATTTTTTCCTCTTGCACCTTTTTTTACACAGTAAAACTTTATGTCTTACCATTTTTGTGGGACCTAAAACTAGTTAGTTGCTGACTTTCCTATAAAGGAACACCAGAACTCTATTGCCAAACTCTCTCTTTCTCTTTCTCTCTCTCCCTCTCTCATGTTTGTCAGAGTTACTATGCTTTATGCCTGCAACTGTAATACATTTTTTTACTGTAGTGGGGTAAACACAAGATCTTGACACCATTGCAAAGATATAGAATGTGTTTGTTGTTTTCTTGTCTGAGGACTGGCATGTCTTGTAATGATGGCATTTTCTCTGTAATGCTGGAACACACACTCTCTTACACACACATGCACGTTTGTGTACATCCCTTTCATGTATTTTGATTGAATTGTTTTTTAAATACTTTTCATAAATATGTCATCAGTTGTCCTTATCTCTGTTGTCTGTGTCCGTCTGCGGCAGGTCATAATAACTATGGGACAGTATATTTTAGTTCTGTAGTCAAGGTGACAAATGTAAGTAGCTATATGTGAAGCTCTTCACATTATCTACTGTATGAGTGGGTCCTACATGATCTTAGTGATCATATGGGCTAATTGTTTTGATAACAGTTTTAGTCACATTTTAATTGCCAAGCTATATTTAAATGTCCTTTTCTAAGACGTGAGTGTGTGTGTGTGTGCACATGCCTGTGTGTGTGCATGAATGTTCGCTAATTCAAATCTATTTAAACTTTTTCCTCTTGCACCTTTTTTTACGGAGTAAAACTTTATGTCTTACCATTTTTGTGGGACCTAAAACTAGTTAGTTGCTGACTTTCCTATAAAGGAACACCAGAACGCAGTCTTTGTTTTCTGAATGAATGAATCATTTGTAAATAAAAGCCACCTCATATCTGACATGTTCCAGACTTCTTCTTTGCCCATCTCTGACGCTAGTCTGTGGCAAAAAGTTCCCATTTTAACAGCACATTTTTAGTTTTATACACAGTTTATGTAAGAGCTTTTCTCTCTCTCTCTCTTTCTCTGTCTCTTTCCATCTTTCCTGTTCTCCAAACCTAGTTTGCCCATTGTGTAATAATTTCAGAAATAGACTCACGTCAGTGACAGATTGTATTAGATATTCTCTAAAAGAATCCACATTACGGCATTACGGAGTGATTTTTTTATTTTGTGGGAGAGTGTGTTTTTCAGTGTGTGTGCTGTGAGTGGGTGGATGTGGTCTGGAGGGAGCTGTGCAGTGGGAAGAGACCCAGTTGTCTTCACTCCAGTAGCATGTGGTCGTGGAGGACAAGTTTGAAGTCTACTGTCTATGACGGGCCAGAACTTTCTCAGCAGGTTGCAGCTGAAGTGTTTGGAGCTTTGCTGTTGCTTGGTCCAAGTTTTTTTTTGGTTAATGATAGGTGTTATTAGCCTGTGTGTGTGTGTGTGTGCGTGTGTGCGCACGTGTCTGTGTGATGTTTTGGGGGGTGTGTGCATGTCTGTGTGTGTGTGTGAGAATGTGTGTGTGTGTTTGTGTGGGCATGTGTAGAAATGTGCGTGTGTGTGGTTGGGTTTATGTAGGTGTCTTTCTTGCATTTGCGTGTGAATATGTTGCTATGTTTTATTTTTTATCAAAACATACTACAATTTGTGGTTAATGTGTTTTAGTGATTTGTTTCAATACTTGAATGTTTGACTCTCTGCCATGACATCTGATGTGT
This sequence comes from Tenualosa thibaudeaui, assembly GCA_027481765.1. NCBI lineage: Eukaryota > Metazoa > Chordata > Actinopteri > Clupeiformes > Clupeidae > Tenualosa > Tenualosa thibaudeaui. The sequence goes on along the minus strand of JAIFZK010000001.1, from coordinate 7,318,641 downwards.
TTCAAAGACTTTAATTTATTTTTGCTCACATTCCTATGTGGAAATCAGTCTGCTTCTAATTGTGTCTTTAATGATTTATAATGTTTGAACTATCTCCATAAAAGGTTTGAATGTGCAACATGCGGTGTAGTTCTATTGATTCTCCAAATCTGGGTTTTACAGAATTTATTTTTCTTAGCTGTAGGCCCTAACTCCTTCTTTGAACCGTTTAATGATATGATGACGTTACAGTTAATGTAAGTTCACATAGAAAATATGGATAGTCATTGTTATGTATAGAAATAGTGTGAAAATACTTGATTGTGTGTTACAAGCATTTCATATTGTGGTTTATATATTCCTATTGGACAGCCATGGCCTACTGGTTAAGGCTTTGGGCTTATGGAACGACCAGTGAATCATGGCTGAAGTGCCCTTCAATAAGGCACTTCAATAACCCCTCACGGTTCCCTCCCTTACCAGCTGCTGCAGGTTAGTGTATACTTCACTTCACTGTGTGCTGGGAGTGAGACCAAATTTCACTCACAGAATCAAAAGAGTATAGATTATTATTATTATTATTATTATTAGTAGTAGTAGTAGTAGTAGTAGTAACAGTAGCAGTAGCAGCAGTAGTAGTAGTAGTAGTAGTAGTAGTAGTAGTAGCAGTAGCAGCAGCAGCGGTGGCGGTGGTAGTGGTCGTAGTAGTAGCAGTGGTAGTGGTAGTGGTAGTGGTGGTGGTAGTGGCGGTGGTCGTAGTAGTGGTGGTGGTGGTGGTGGTGGTGGTGGTGGTGGCAGTGGCAGCGGCGGCGGTGGTGGTGGTGGTGGTGAGTGGTGGTGGTGGCGGTGGCGGCGGTGGCGGTGGTGGTGGTGGTGGCGGTGGTGGTGGTGGTGGTGGTGGTGGCGGTGGTGGTGGTCGTGGTGGTGGTGGTGGTGGTGGTGGCGGTGGCGGCGGCGGCGGCGGCGGCGGTGGTGGTGGTGGTGGTGGTGGTGGTGGTGGTGGCGGTGGCGGCGGTGTTGGGGTTGGTGGTGGTGTGGGTGGTGGTGTTGGTGGTGGTGTTGGTGGCGGCGGCGGCGGTGGGGGTGGTGGTGGTGGTGGTGGTGGTGGTGGTGGTGGTGGCGGTGGCGGCGGCGGCGGTGGCGGCGGTGGTGGTGGTGGCTGTGGTGGTGGTGGTGGTGGCGGGACGGCGGCGGTGGTCGTGGTGGTGGCGGTGGCGGTGGCAGCGGTGGTAGCGGTGGCAGCGGTGGTGGTGGTAGCGGTGGTCGTGGTAGTGGCGGTGGCGGTGGCAGCAGCAGTAGTAGTAGTAGTAGTAGTAGTAGTAGCAGTAGCAGCAGCAGTAGTAGTAGTAGTAGTAGGAGCAGTAGCAGCAGTAGTAGTAGTAGTAGTAGGAGAAGTAGTATTAGTACAATGTGGATTTATGTGTTATTATTTATTAGTAAAGCGGTAGTACACAAGTAATACTTTGCTTTGTGGTAAGTGACAGTATTGCCATTGAGAGTTTCTCCTGTTGCCAGAGCATCTGGTCTAGATGCAGTCAAATCAGCCATGCATGAATGTGTGTATGTATGTATGTATGCACAGTATTTATATATGTATGTAAGTACAGTGTGTGTGTGTGTGTATGTATGCACAGTATGTATATATGTATATAAGTACAGTGTGTGTGTGTGTATGTATGTATGTATGTACAGTATGTGTGTGTGTATGTATGTATGTATGCATGTATGTATGTGCTCAGGTCTGAATAAGTGTTTTTCACATCCTTTTCCTTTCCATGTGTCCTATGTAATTGTCTGTGCTTGCACTGTATGTCTCATTGACAGTGGCTTTGGTTCAACGTATCTGGCAACTGCTTAAGTCTGTGTGTGATTGCACTAGCTTGGCCCTCGCCAAGTGTTCATAGCAGAATGTGAATGTGTGTGTATGTGTGCTCTCTGGCTGGCTAGAGTCCACAGGGGATAGGTGTAAGGGAAGAGTCAGACGTGTAAATCCAGCACATCTTTCATCACAGCATATTTTATGTACACGTGAGATGCAGCTATGCACTGTGTGTCTGTTTGCATGTCTTCATGCGTGTGTGTGTGTCTGTATGTGTGTGTGTGTGTGTATGTGAGAGAGAGAGAGAGAATAGTAGGGCAGAGGGAGGAAGACAGAAAGTAGAGAAGAAAGGAGAAAGGGAGGTTAGAGAGGAGAGGCGAAGAGGGGGTAATGAGAGTGGAGAAGAGGTGGAGAGAGGGAGAGAGGGAGGTCAATATTTCATCATCTGCCTCATTAACAAAGAAAAGTGAAACAGGAAATAACAATGACACATTTAAGTCAATATTTACACTCAGACCACACATCACACATACCCTTTCCTTCTCACACACTAATACACAGTCACACAATGTCTCTTTATCTATGACAACACACACATACACACACACACACACACACACACAAACACACAGAACCATTATGAAATGTGTGTTTGGTCTGCACTGTACTTTATATGGACCAGAGGGGGGTATGTTGTGAAGAGGGGTCTCAGTGGCCTCCATGACCCTACAGCCCACACATGCACGCACACACAGACACACACACACACACACACACACACACACACACACACACACACACACACGTACATACACAAACACAAACACACACACATATACACACATACACATGCACACACAGGCACATACACAAACACACACATACACAAACACACACACACACACAGAAATATACACACCCATGCACACACAATCAGGGTAATCCTGAAGAGGATGATAGATCACACACAGAAGAGAGGAAGAGGCTCACAAAGAGGCCGACAGAGGAACCGAGATGAAAGGAGAAAGAGGAAACGATTAAATGGAGACAAAGAGAAGGGGAGAATAAAAGAAAGTAAGAAAAGAAGGGAGAGGAGGAAGGTTGAATTAAAGAGGGGAGTGGGAATAAAAGGCAATGAGAGAAGGAGAAGAGAGGACAAGGGAGAAAATCAGAGGAAAGAGCTGTGAGAAGCCAGGACCTCAAGATACTGGAGAGCCATCACACACACTATAACACACTAAGTAGACACTAACACTTACACTCACATTCATAAACACACACACACACACACACACATACACAGAGAGAGAGAGAGAGAGAACACAGTTTTTCACAAAGTTAAATTTATCTATGCTGAGATTGCAAACATTCTGTGTTGACCTAAAGTCCCATTGATTCTATCTGCATTGGTTCTACCTGTTTACTTAAAAAGTCAGTTAAGTCATTAGGCAAAACTACAAGTTAAGTCAGTAGGCAAATCTACCTAGCCAAAGCTCTATCCTTTGAGGTGCTAGTAGGACTGTCCAGTACACCGTAGTGTATATCTTTTAATGGCATAGCGCCACCCACTGGAGAGGGAGAAAAATCTGAAGAATACAACTCCTCATGACGCAGCATAGTGACCTATTGCATGACAATGCAGTCACATTATTATTATTATTATTATTATTATTTCAAATTTTGTATGATAATGGTGAGCAAGAATAGCATATAGGTATATAGCATAATGGCTCATATAGAAAGCACACACAGCTTGCCAAGGTAGTATATACCATGCCAAAAATGTATATGATGGTATAAAATTATAACAAATCCATATGTCAAACAAGCAGTAAACATTAGA
>JAIFZK010000001.1:7205000-7312500 GCA_027481765.1 Tenualosa thibaudeaui | reverse complement strand
GAGTGACATTTGACTTAATGACCTCTGACCCTCATTAAAGGAGATAAGAAGAGGTGACAGAGAGCAAATAAACAGTAGTCAGTGTGTACAAGAAAGAGAGACAGGAGAGAGAAAACAGGAGAGAAGAGAAGAAAACAAGATGAGAGAGATGGAAGGAGAGGAGAGGAGAGAGTGGAAGAGAGGGATTAATGGATCTCAGTAATGGAGAGGACAAAGGCAGGAGGAGGAAGAGCAGAGTAAAGCAGCAGAGAAAGAGAGAAAGAGAGAGAACTCTTGTTAGAGAGATGGAGATAGAGAAGAGAGGTGACAAAAGCAGAGCGGATGAGAAAATAAGAGGGAAACGACAGAAGAAGAGCTGAGAGAGGGAAGAAACAAAGAGACAGAAGAAGAAGAGGAAGAGAGGAGTGTGCAGAAGAGGAGAAATGAGAAAAAGAGAGAAGAAGAGAAATCGACAAGGAGAAAGGGATAGGGAGAAGCTATGAGGAAAAGAAAAAAGAAAGACAGACAAAAGAAAAAACAAGAAGAGGGGTGGTGCCAAAAGGAGGGGAATAGGGAGGGGCCAGTAAGATAGACAGATATCAGGGAGAAAATGAGGGAGAGAGTGAGGGAGAGAGAGAGAGGGGGAGAGGAATGCGTGGGAGTGGGGCAATTGTGTGGTTTTCAAGTTTATTCTCAGGGTTAATCGCCGTGGCGACAGATAAACTACCCTCAAATTACCCAACAGCTCCCAGCTGCATTCGGTAAACACCAGAAGTGTGTGTGTGTGTGTGTGTGCGTTTGTGTGAGTCTAAGTAAACTTTTCTCATTGGAATTTGGAGAGGGGCTGAAGGAGAAACAGAGGTTGATGTGAGAGAAAGAGAACAAGAGAAAGAGACAGGGAAAGGCAATAAGTTAAAAAAAACAGGGGAATATGAAGAGAGAGAGAGATAGATGGAGAGAGATTGGGGGAGGGGGTGTTTAATTTATAAGGGTAGCTGAGAATCATTCCCTCCACTCATACTGCTGCTTCCATTATGGCATACCTTTGTGTATGTGTGTGTGTGTGAGTATGTGTGTGTGTATGTGTGTGTGGTTGGAGAGGGTCTCTCTCTCTCTCTTTCTCTGTGTGTGTGTGTGGTTGTGTGTGTGTCTGTTTGTCTGTTTGCATTGATGGCAGAATCACTGTGACCCGCTTTAGGCCAGGTGGTCTCTATTTTTGATCTGATATTTCGGCCTGGCCAATATGACAACCTAGAACTGGCGTTGTAGAGACAGAGAGAGAGAGAGTGTATGTGTGTGTATTCATTTGTCTATTATTTTTTTATCTGACTCCTCTGTAGCTCCTTCAAATAGTTTTGTCAATGAAGCAAATGGACTTAAGTTTAAGCTGCATACATTCTTTTAAAGCTTTATGTGCAAAAAAGCACATGTGCAGCTTGCTCCTAGATATTCTCACAGCAGTGGAGAACAAAAAAATAAGCTTAAGTTGCTTGTGTTGTTTGGATTCAGCGGTTGTTATTCTTGATAACAGCTGTGTGTAGGTGTGGTGTTAGCAGGTGTGTGCGTGTGTGTTTTCTAATGCTAATGAGAAACTAACGTTCATTAGTAAATAAATCTGTATTTATGTGTATGTGTGTGTGTGTGGGGGGCAGTTTGATGGCATCTGCATATAAACTGATTTCAAAAGGACGGAACTTGTGTCATACTGTTTTAATGTTACCTTCAAGAGAGATTAAGTGCACATACACATGCAAACATACCCACACACACACAGACAAACACACCCACACACACACATGCAAGCACACACACACACACATGCAAGCACACACACATACATACACACACACACACACACACACAGAGACACACACACTTTAGTGTTGGTCGTAAACAATTACTAGGTCTCACACATACACCAACGGCATAGTCAACCCTTACCCCACAGACCTGAAATGCGTGACTGCTCCCCCCCCCACCAATACACACACCATACTCAAAGAACTGCTAAACACCTGTCTCAAACGTGTGTGTGTGTGTGTCTGGCAGCTCTTTATAATTTGTTTATAAATAAAATCTCTCATAAACGTATATTTCGTACATCTCTTCTGTAAACCAGGCATGAACACATTTGCAAATAAGTGTTTTACTCTATTTGTTTACTGTAAACACATTTATCACTTGATTTTACAGACCCCCCACATACACACAGACGTGAACACACAAACACACACACACACATGAAAACAGGGTATAGTGCCTGACATTTTATGCTGATTTGAGAACATAGCAGTGTGTGTGTGTGTGTATGTGTGTGTGTGTGCATATATGTGCTTGCAACCTTGTGTGCGAGTGTGTGCCTGTGTGTATGTGGCATGTGTGTCTTTGGGCTCCTGGCCAGATGTCTCCTCTCTGTATGTCTCTTTCTCTCTCTCTCTCTCTTTCTTTCTCTCTTTCTTTCTCTCTCTCTCTCTCCCTCCATTCCTCTCTTTCTCCCTCACTCTTTCCTTCATCCCCCCCCTCGTTCTGTCATCTTATCACAGACAGCCATCTCATATTGCTGTAGCCATGAGGAGGGCTCTGTGTCTACTGGAGCTAATGACCAGATGTGCACAATAAGGACTGCTCGGCTACTGTTCCAGGGCATAATGACCAGGACTGTACATACACTAATGCACACACACACACTCACACACCTAAACACACACACATGCACACACATACACGCACACACACACATTCTTACTTAAACACATACACACACTCACACACCTAAACACACACACACACACACATATAGACTATATCCTCTGTCTCCTAATGTGTTTTGCCATACGGGAGCATGCCATAGGGGAGATGGTCAGTGACCACCTTGTGGACTCAAAAAAAGCACGGCTTGTGGCACAGCACACACAAAGGTTTATAATACATGCAACATTATGCACACACACACTTACACACGCACACACACACACACTGCATAATGCTGGAGCTACTGAATGCCACTGGGCAGTTTTACTGGAGTGGAGCATTGACAATGAGTCCAGGCTGTGCCTCTACTGCTTCTGCAGCTTGTCAGGGACCCACATGGGACTCCTCACCACAATGTTTTCTAAACAACTTTTCTGTGGAACCCTTGGGGATAACGGACAGCTGTCATTCAATGCAAAGATTCTAGAGTGAAGCGCACCAGAATCTTCCACTGTCATTCCTTTCTCCCACATTCCAGAACATTCACCATTCAACCCTGCCTTTCTCCTCTCTATCTCTCTCTCTCTTTCTCTGCATCACGTCCTCTAGCATAGCAAAGCATCCCACTTCCTCCCTAGTCTCCTTCATTCCGCTGGTAGCTCTAAGCTCACAGTACTTCTTGTCTATAGAGGCTGTCGGTGCTCGTCGGTCGCACACTCTCTCTGCTCTAGGTGCCACCACAAGCAACCAAGCCAAACTTGCATAATATTAGTGTTTTAAATCAAACATCCTGACAGGCAAACTAGTGAACGAATTCACTGACCTGACAAAACTAGCAATTCAGTGGGCAGCCCTGATTGCCTTGAAACATGCACATAGAAGCACACACACACACACACACACACACACACACACACACACACACACACACACATACACACACACACACACACACACAAACAATGCTGACCCTTCAGTATCAGTCCTGACACAGACCCACCCACAAACACAGACTCGGCTGCTAAGCCTTGACCTACAGCCACTCCCCCCCAACACACACACACATACACACACAAAACACACAACACACACATGTAGACACACAGCCTCATTTCCTCTTTTATCCTATTATGACCCCCCTGGTTTGAAAATCCCAAACAAGCCCTCTACCCCTATCCTCAGGCCCCATGCATACATACACACACACACACACACACACACACACACACACACACACACACACACACACACACACACACACACACACTGACCTATACATCTGGGGCAGGTTAAGTGTGAGAAATATTGGGTTTTGTGTTTGTGTGTGTATGTGTGTGTGTGTGTGTGTGTGTGTGTGTGCTCCTGCAGTTGGTCTTTTTCTCTCCAAAGGACAACCTTCTTGGACCTCTTTATTGCATTTTACTGCACTGTGGTGATCTCTCCTTTGGGTACGTTGACCACCTATGGCTCATGGTGGTGTGTGTGTGTATGTGTATGTGTGTGTGTTTGTGTGTGTGTGTATGTATAAGTTGAAGGCATGTGAGGAAAAGTAATGGAATGTAAGCAAACTGGTGTGTGTGTGTGTGTTTGTGTGTTTGTGTGAGTGAGGGTCTTGCTATGTAACATAAAGCTGAAGGGCAACAGTCCAATAATGTGACCTTTGTGCATGCACTCACATGTGTGTGTGTGTGTGAGAGTGTGTGTGTGTCTGCCTGTGTGTGTGTGTGTGTGTGTGTGTGTGTGTGTGTGTGTGTCTATGTGTCTGCCATGTGTGTGTGGTGAGATAAGGACACAGCTCTCCTATAATGTGATCGTTGTATAGAGGCGCTCCTTAGAAATATGAGCCTTAACTGCACAAAGCTAAGCACCACAGCTAAGACGAGATCCTCCAGCCCTGACAACACCTTGGCTGAGCAAAGGCAAAGAAAGTGGGCCTGCATGTCATGTTAATTTAGAACAATATAAAATCTCACATGCTGTCTCCCAACCCCCAAACACACACACACACACACACACTACAAAGCCACCCCACTTCACCCGTGTGCTGAGACTACAACTAGGAGGACAACCCACCTGTGGCCTCTGATACCATTGCTCATCTCTTTCATTAAAAAATATTACATCACATACAATAATTTGTGATTTGTGGCCTGTCCAGTTGTGTGCAGAAGTAATTTGAAATGTGTCCGTTTGTGCCTGTCCCTGGAAATGGTTTCTTATCAGACCCTTTCATCTTCACTGATGTGTTTATGCGTTTGCATTTGCCATATTGCATCTGGTTCCCAGGTTAACTCTAAAACATATTCCTTCAAAACCCTTCTCAAGCCTGTTGGGACAAAGTATATGGAATCCACAGACCTCCCAATACCACTAACCTCAATCAGGTAAGCTCCCTGACCCTCTTCTCTATCCTCAAAAAGAGACCCCCAATGTTCTAATATTGGAGAACACAGTCTATTAGAGAACATAATCTCTATGGTATGCAGCCCTAAAACAGACAGCAGTTTAGGGCTCACTCTCAGGGTTTGCGGTTTGTATACTCTGAAAAACTGTACTTCCTACAGTGTGTGTGTGTGTGTGTGTCTCCACACACACACACACACACTTGCTCTCTCTCTCTCTCTGTTTCTCACCCTTGTAATATGTATTATTCTTGCCTTAGAGTCCACCTCGCTGCTTTCTCTGAATCTGCAGTGCCTCCCCATACTAAGACCTGGGAATCCACTGGAACCAATGGCTGCATATGTGTAATATACACACACAGGAGAGAGAGGGAGGGGGGAGTGATGGGGGGAGAGCGCAGAGGGAGAGGTAGATAGATAGATAGATAGATAGATAGATAGATAGATAGATAGATAGATAGATAGATAGATAGGAGAGAGAGAGAGGGGGAGAGAGACAGAGAGAAAGAGAAAGAAAGAGAAAGAGGTCCTGGAGATTCCGAGAGACTCTGAGAGCTCTGGACGAGACAAGACAAGATGAGAATAGATGAGACATTAACTTCACTCACCACCCCCTGCCTGGTCAGGAATGTATACCTGACCTTAAACTCCATATGAGCAAATAGTCACACACAGAGAGACAGACAGACACACACATATACCAAACACTGATACACACATACATACTCACACACAAACTCTGTTACACACAGACTCACACACATAAACCAAACACTGACACACACACACACACACACATACACCATACCACATGTGTGTGCACCTACTTTCTACACAGAAAACCAAATAGCCACACACTCACACACACATACACATGCACATATACACACACATACACACTCACACACACAGAGCCATCAGTGCACATAGCCATGTGTGTGAGAGGGGACTTACATCTGGTGTGATGGCCTTACACAAACAGAGCAAGGCTGTCTAGCGGGGGTGTGATTGCTATTCTTCAGGGTCGCTGTGGTGATTTTAGTCACTAACCCTAACCACTAGTCCCCCCCATACACTTGAGTGTGTGTGCTTCATCCCCAACCTCCAGACCCATCCCACGCACACACACACACACACACTTGGCTAGTGTGTGTTCCCCCTTGTCCCACCTTGGGGCTCTTCTGTAGGAAAATGATCTGGAGCTCTCAGAGCTGTCAGGGGAGGCTTGGAGCTGTTCCATGTGGATCTAGTTTGTGTGTGTGTGTGTGTGTGTGCGCATGAACGTGTGTGTAGTGCTTTTGTTTTTGTTTTGTTGTTGATAAGAGAGTTTGTGTCTCATAGTTTCTGTGGGTGTGAGTGTGTGTTTGTGTTTGTGTGTCTATGTGTGTGTTGGATCCGCAAGAGAATTCTCAGATTGTTTGTGTACGTGATATTAAATGAGTGTGTATGTGTTTGAGAGTGAACGTGCATATTTGGGTAAGCCAGTGTATGTGTGTGTGTGTGGGAGAAAAAGACTTTGTTCTTTTGTGTTGCCCGCATAGCTCAGATTTTATTTCCTTCTTGCAGATTGACCCCCCCTGCCAGCCGTCATGAAATAGGTCCTCATTTGCCATTTGGGAGGGGGGGGAGATGTGATATGTGTGCTCTCAACTGCATCCTTCACCTGTGTGTTTGTGTGTGTGGGTGTGTTTAAGTCAGTATCACATAGCAGAAAGAGAAATAACTCTGCTACTGTCTATTTGTGTGTGGGTGTGTGTGCATGTTTGTGGGTGTGTGTGCATGTTTGTGGGTGTGTGTGCATGTTTGTGGGTGTGTGTGCATGGGTGTACACATATGCAAATGTTAGATATACTGTTCAAGAGAGAGATAGTAAAAGGGCAGTGGAGATATTCCTACACATTAAGTGTGTGTGTGTGTATGTGGGGTGGTGGGGGGGGCAGGGATGTATGTGCCTGTGTGGAAGTGTGTGTGTGCATGTAAGTGTAAGTGTATGTGTGTGTGCAAGTGTGTGTGTGTATGTGTGCCTCATATGTGTGTGTCTAATCTAGTCCAGGGACTCAGCCAATCATATTATACTAACCAGGCTTATACGGTATCCCTGAAGCACTCAACTTACACACACACACACACATACACACTTTTTTGTATTGTAGCCAAAAGTGCATAATGCTGAACAATGTATGATCGTAGTTAGAAGTTAAAAGGTCTGTAAGACAAACAGACATTGACCTTTTGTAAAATACTGCCAAGTATACATATTTGTGAACTATAAACCAGAGATGGCAGGTGGACATAAATGCAGTCAGTTCTTCACACACAGATGTACACGAAAGCACTTATTGAATCCAAATTTTGTGTGAGAAAACACACACATTGCTGTCAAGTGTAATACCTGACAAGACTGACATGAGCATGTTTGAGAAGCAGACGAATGATCTCAAGTCTTTGGAATTACGCATCAATTTAAATGTGTGTTTATGTGTGTGTGTGTGTGTGTGTGTGTGTGTGTGTGTGTGTGTGTGTGTGTGTGTGTTTGTGTTTTCATATTGCATTAAACATCTCACTCTGCAACCATAGCATATGCTGGGTTAACAGATTTAAACAATTTTCTCAAACAGATAATGATTACAACTATATAAAGTAAAGCAATTTCCTGCATGGTTTAGAACATTTGGTTTTCTCTAGTGCTTAGATAATAGATATGGAAAATAGAGATTTTGCCTGTGAAGGCAAAGCAAACATTCAAAAATCCCTTTGGAAAACCACTGAATGAAGTAAAAAAATAATTCTCAAAAGAGCTATGTAGCGGGTCATTGTTGAGTTAGGTATGATTGGGTAGACATCTGCTCTTCAGGCTACTGATGTACAGGTATTGACATAATCAGAACAGATCTATCACTGAGCTGTAATCTCGAAAGAATGTTTAATAATGGGACTACTGGCATCACACACACACACAGGTATGTACACCCATGCAGACACACACACACACACACACACACATGTCTGTACACACATGCACACACACATATGTATGCACCCCCCCCCCCACACACACACACACACATGTATGTACACATGTACACACACATGTGCATTCACATACACACACACACACACACACACACACACACACACACACTGTGAGTAAGTAAGTATGTGCAGTAGTATGTTTGTATATATACAGTTGCTGCAACCTTGTGTATTAGTCAAAGTGAGCCTGAGATTCATGAGTCCCCCACTGGTTTCACAGGCCAGTGGTTACTCTGTGTGTGTGTGTGAGAGAGAGAGAGAGAGAGAGAGAGAGAGAGAGAGATTATTGATAATAATAATGCATTATTATTATTGTAATTATTAATAATAATAATAATAATACTGCTGCTACTACTAATAATAATAAATGCATTTTTCACAAGTTTTTCACGAGTTGAATACATGTATGTAAATCTGTTTTTTATTGTGTTTGTCTGTGTGTTTGTGTTTGGCAGGCAGGCTTCTGGCTTCTTCAGGCTAAGACCCTGGTCAAACAAAGCATTGGGGGAATTCTGGGAAAGTGGATGATTGAATTAACAAGGTTGAGTTCATTGGGATTGGCCACAAAATTGCTCACCTGAGGGACCCACCCACACAACTCTCAGCCAATCGTGGCTATTGTTGTGCTCCCCTCTAAATTAGATGTCCTGGGTGTGACAGGTCAAAGGGCATTCTGATCCTTTTGGGAAGCATGTAAGACATTCCAAGTCTGATGTGTGTGTGTGTGTGTGTGTGTGTGTGTGTGTGTGTGTGTGTGTGTGTGTGTGTGTGTGTGTGTGTGTGTGTGTTTGTGTGTGTTTGTTGTTTTTGTGTCTGGGTCTGTATTTAGGTGAGGCTCGGTGATTTTCCACTTGTGATGAGTGAGGCAAATGTTTAGAAATGTCTTCAGAGACAAGATGTGAGAGTGTTTCAGCCACACACCAGTGCCGACAATAGAGATGCAAGAGTGTTTCACCAAAACACCAGCGTTGACATTCACATGTCATTCAACAAGTGTGTGTGCATGTGTTTACATGCGGCCTACCGTTTGTGTGTGTGTGTAATAATTCCCCCCCCCCCCACCCCCCACGTACTGAATCTTCAATTAACAATAGATTTTAATAGGGAAGCCTGACATTAATTGAATGGTAATTGACATGAATTGAGTGGTAATTGACATGAATTGAGTGGTAATTAACATGAATTGAGTGGTAATTGACATGAATTGAGTGGTAATTAACACAGCTCTGATGAAAAGATTTGGTGATAATGTGTCGGATGGAAAACAATGGACAAAACAGACCTGCAAAAACCAAAACACATATACAGACATGCAAGTCACAGACCATCAAATACATACTCACACAGTCCAGACACACACACACACACACACACACACACACACACACACACACACACACACACACACACACACAGTCCTCTGACATATCTCCCTTCAAACAGGCTGACACACACACTCACACATATACACATGATATATCTCACTTCCCACTTGTTCCCCATGTGTTCTAGTATACACATACATCTGATATGCCATGCACATATATCACACATACAGTAAGACATCTCACTGCCATTTTTGATCTGTCTGCTGCATATGCACACATTTATCATTTACACACACACACACACACACGCACACACAGACACACACACACACACAGTGACATATCTCCCACCTATGTTTTACATTTTTACATTACATATGGGTATCTGTACATTTGTTTTGTACAGATACCCATATCACACACACTCACACAGACAGACAGAGAGAGAGACGGAGAGAGAGACAGAGAGAGAGAGAGTGACATGTCTCACTCGTCAGGCTTTCTACATGCTCTACAGCATGTGCACACATCTGCAAGGCGTTAGAGGCCCCTAAGGTCTAGCGTTTCACATATGCTCACAATAATATTTTTGTGGATTTACAGCTCGTAGCCGTAAGGGGGTGTGGGTATGTGTGTGTGTGTGTGTGTGTGTGTGTGTCTTTGTGTGTGTGTATAAGCAGTGTGGGACGTGTGTCTAGCAAGACAGTAAATATGATGTTGAAATGTCAAGTTGGATGTTAAATGCTAAAAGCTTGTTTCATGCGTGTGTGTGTTTAAGTGTGTTTGTGTGTGTGTGTGTGTCTGTCTGTTTGTGTCTGTGTGTGTGTGTTTGCATTTATGTGTTTGAGTGCTGGACAAATATTACAGAAATTGCTAGAAGCTTGTTTGTGAGTGTAGTGCAGTGCATGCGTGCGCCTGTGCCTGCATGCTAGTTGAGTGTTAAACCCTGAGAGCTTGTTTTGTGATCGGCTCAGCGTGTGGCTGAGTGGAGGCCAAATGCAAGCAGTTGTGATGACAGAACATGGGGATGGTCTTCATCAACACATCCATGCCCCCAAAGGCAGATAATGCTGCAGTTTACAGTGGGATGACATGTTAATGTGCAAGGTACATGCAAGCAGAAGGCAGATTCTAGTGTTCAGATTAATGTGCAGCCAATGACAGTATGGACTGACAACTGACATTCCTTTCATTTCATTTTATTTATTTACGTAGAAAAGAGTTAATAAATGAGTTATTGATTCTTATATTGGGTAATTTGTTCATTTATATCTAGGTTATAGCAAGGCAAGACAAAGTTTATTTATATAGCGCATTTCATACTTAAAAGCAGTTCAAGGTGCTTATGGAGAACAAAATAACAAAAAACAAGAGACCAAGTAAAAAAAAGGGGTGGAAAAATGTACATTTTTAAGAACTTAAAGGTTTAATTAGTACTGGACTGGACAGAATAGAAGGCTACATGAGAGTTAGTTCTTGTTTGTATTACAACGGATAAGGATGTTTGGATAAACACCAAAACATTTTGTACCTTTCATTCTCCTTAGTTCTTCCAAAATTAAACTTTTTTTTAAAGATTCATTTTTATTATTAATTTATCACTACCCTACTGATACTGACACTGACAGCTACTGACGACTTTTTAGCCAGAGACAGAAAATGGCAGCACTGTCAGTTTGTGTAACATGGAAAGACAAAGACCAAAGTCACGGCATGAATAACAGGCATTTTATAGGCTTTTGACATGGAAAATAGCTCCTATACCTCCACCCTACAGTTTTTGCACGTTTGTGTGAGTGTGTTACAGAACATGCATGTGTATGAGTCTCTCTCTCTCTCACTCTCTCTCTCTCTCTCTCTCTCTGTGTATGTGAATTAGTGTGCACATGTGGGAGACAGTGTCACTGTAATGGTGCAGTGTGTTAGTGCTCTGATAACACCAATGGTAAACACTTCCTCTGAACACAGGATGCATTGTTGCAAGTGTTTATCCCATCTAAAGTGCTACTGGTAAGCTCAGTCTGCTGTGTAAAGAGACATGCAAGGCCCAAAAGGTTGGTATGGTATGCTATGCTACTGTATGGTATTAATATAGTATGGTATTGGTATAGTATAGTATGGTATTGGTATAGTATAGTATGGTATTAGTGTAGTATGGTATGGTATGGTATAGTATGGTATTAGTGTAGTATGGTATGTTTTGGTATGATATGGTATAGTGTGGTGTGGTATTAATATGGTGTAGTATGGTATAGTATAGTATGGTATTATTCTAGTATGTCATGGTATAGTACAGTATGGTATGGTATGGTATCAGTATAGTATAGTATAGTATAGTATAGTATAGTATAGCATGGTATTAGTCTAGTATGTTATGGTATAGTACAGTACAGTATGGTATGGTATGGTATTAATATAGTATAGTATAGTATAGTATGGTATAGTATGGTATGGTATTGGTATACCATAGTATGGTATTAGTATGGTATAGTATGGTATAGTTATAGTATGGTATTTGTATACCATAGTATGGTATTAGTATGGTATGGTATGGTATGGTGTGATTTGATACATTACAATTGCTTGCCTGCTGTCCTACCATAGGTGTTCTTTTTGTCAGGTATGATACACAGAACAGTTCATACAATGTGATGCAATGATTTTATGATATGTTATAATATGCAATATGAGCCAGCACGCAGCATGCAATATGAGCATGCATTGTTTTAATACTATTTGAATGAACAATGGATTTGTGAATGTTACTATGCCATTAAAATGCTGTTTTTGTCAGAGAAATACAAGCTAAATCTTCATTGTTGCATTTGTTATTTCTGTTTACTGATGGCAACAGAGTCTTGTTTTTAACCAACGTTATTACTCACTTTAGACCAAATGATCGGAAATTGCAAATATACATGGATTTGATAGAAAACCAAATCATTTGTGTCAGCTTGACACAGGTTTTTGAACAGTTTTCTAAACTTCTGTGGCAGACACACATCAGATGTCTCCAGTGGGCTTTGCTTCATTAAAAACAATGGAGTTCTATTGTTTTCTTTCTTTTCATGTCTTGCCACAGAGGCTTTGGCCTTAATACAGTGATTAGATAGGTTAACAGATATGATATATAGTATGAAACAGTATGATGCAATTTGACAACATCAAAGGTAATAGAACCCCCAGCTCCCCGATTATAGACCTCTCTAGGCATGTAAGTGTATGCTAACAATATTACCATCACAATCAACGTGACTGTGAACGTGTGTGGGTGTGAATGTATGTGTGTGTGTGTGTGTGTGTGTGTGTGTGTGTGTGCATCCAGGCCATAATGGTCTGGACTTCTCCAGTAGCCTTCTCTGTGGCATCAGTAGAGGTGTGGAGTTTTTTTCATGTGCTGGTGTATGTCAGTGTGGGACTCTTTGCCCAAAAGCAACAGACAGATTGACGCCCCTCTTAGCTCCCTCCTCTGCACACAAACACAAACACACACACCACACACATTCACACACACACCACACACATTCACACACACACACACACACACACACAATATGCCCCCTCTCTAGTATCTACTGCCCCAAACTCTAGGGGAGAGGTGACATGACAGAGACTCCAGTCCAAATCCATAATGAATGGTGTGTGTGTGTGTGTGTGTGTTTGTTGGGAATCTGTGTTTGAAAAACCACTGTGCCAGTGCGGCATGGAAGTTTCCGGTTCTTCATGCTGCCTGAGTCTCGGCCAAGGCTGGAAGCGATCACAGCATGGGGAAGGTCAACGGTGTGTGAGTGTGTGTGTCTGTGTCTGTGCAGTGATGTGAGTGTGTATGCTTATCTTTGTTTATGTGTGTCTCTGTAGGTGTGTGTGTCTGTGTGTGTATATGAGCAAGAGTAGAGAACCAGAGGGGGTAAAACCAACACACATGCTCCTCCTTCAGTTCTTCTGCCAGCCAAACAATCTGAGCTTCAAACAAGACATTGAGTAAATATTTTAAAACACGAACATGACAAAAATAATCCAGACCACATGCATGCCTCAGACTACACACATCTCTCCGAAAGCACCTCTCTGTATGCCCCAAGAGAGCTGAGGAGAGGAGAGGAAAGGAGAGAGGAAGGAGAGGAGAGGAGAGAAGAGATGAAGGAGAAGAGAGGAGAGGAGAGGAAAGAAGAGGAGAGAGGAAGGAAAGGGATGAGAGAAGAGGAGAGGGGGAGGAGAGGAGAGGAGGCGATGGGAGGAGAGGAGAGATGAGGGGAGAGGAGAGGAGAGGAGAGAAGAGGAGGGTAAGAGAGGAGAGAGAGGAAAAGAGAGGGGTTGGAGAGCAGAAAGAGCAGCAATAGAGAGGTGAAGAGATGAAAGGAGAAGAGAGGAGAGCAGAAGAGAATAGAAGATGGAAGAGGGGAGAGTGGACATTCAAAGAGAGGAGAGAAAAGCAGAGGAGGGGGGGAGAGGAAAGTAGAGGCAAGGAGAAAAAAAGAAAGGAGAGGAGATGAGAGGAAAACAGAGGAGAGAGGAGGAGAGGAGAGAAGATGAGAGGAAAGAAGAGGAGTGATTGGAAGAGGAGGAGAGAAAAGAAGAGAGTGCTAGAAGAGAGTGCCTGAGAGAGCAAATCAGAAGAGAGAAGAGACCAGAGGTGAGGCGAGGAGAGGAGAGGAGAGAAAAGATCCGAAGAGGGGAAAGAGAAGTGAGGAGGAGAGGAAGGAGATAATCCACATGGAAAGAGTCAGCACACTTAAAATCCAAACCAAAAAAACGATTAAAAACTTAAAAAACGATTTTAAGTGTGCAGACTCTTTCCTAGTGCATTACTGATCAGATTCTTTTCTACAGCTGGACATAGGATGTGCACAACCTTTTCTTTGCAACTGGAGAGGAGGAGAAGGAGAAACGATATTTGAAGGAGAGGAGAAAATTAAAAGAGGAAGGAAGGGGGTGAAAGATGAATAGATATGAGAAGAAGAGAGGAGTTGATGGGCAGAGGGAAGAAGGTAGAGGTGGAAGAAGAGGAAATGGAATGAGAGAATAGAAGAAAAGAAAAGAGAACAGAGGAGAGGAGGAGAGAGGAGAAGAGACGAGGAGAGAAGAGAAGAAGAAATGAGAGGAGATGAGGGGAAATTAGAGGAGAGGAGAAGAGTAAAGAGGGAATGTGACGATTAGGAGGTCAGGTGAGGTAGAGATGGGGGTCAAATAAAGAGTGGAGAAAAGAGAAGAAGAGTCCTCTTGTGAACAGACTGTCACTGTATCATATAAGTGCGCTCACAAAGGCTGCTTTGTTGGTAATGCTCTTTGATCCAACTGTGTGGGAAATCCCCGAATTACAACCCAATTAACTGTGTACATCTGAAATTACATTATTATTTGTCATGACTGTCGTGTAGTATCTAGCTCTCTCTCTAATCACTTGCCCCTCCCACTCATTCACACCAATCTGTTGCAATTATTACTTCCACCTGTGGCTCGTTGTTTGTTGTCCTGCTGTCTATTTAATCCCTTGTCTCCCAGTGTTCCCCGTCAGACCGTCCGCGAACCTACTGCACCTCACGCAAGGCAAGCATCTTAAGACCCTGACTCCCGTTTATGTTCCCGAAGTTCCTGTGTCTGTCATCAGTCTGTTCCGGTGTTTCCCGTCCTGTCTCCCTGCCTGCCCCGTCCTCTGTTTTCTGTATTCTGCCTGACTGCTTCTCGCTGACGACCTCAGACCGATTGACCACCGCACTCCTCTCCTGCTCCTGGAAACGACCTTTGCCTGTCCCTGACGAACGCTCTGCTCTCCTGCCCCGGTAACGACCCCTGCCAGCTCTCGGACTACGTTCTGCTCTCCTGCCCCGGTAACCACCTCGGCCAGCCCTCAGACTACGTTCTGCTCTCCTGCTCCGTCCTGCCTACTTGCTTCTAGAAGAGCATCCACACACTCCTTACCCCCGTTCCCTAAATAAACTTTCTTAACGTGACGCTTTTGGGTCCGACTCGTTCTGTTTTCCTGACAATTATTTTTCTTTTCATTATTGTTGTTTTTTTCCATGTCTATGGCCCATAAGTCCAGACATCCCCATTTCCTGTGAGGTAAAATGCTTACCTACTGAGCTACCTTCCCATCTTCAATGTACCTGGCTTATCTTGATCAGGTCAGTTCTTCCCCAAACTAGGCTTACTCCTCAGCATCACCTGGTCTATATTGATCCTCGTCCAGCTGGAAATTACCCATCCCCAACCTAGCCAGCTCTGCTGAATCCAACTCAACATCAGTCAGGAAGTCCTGCTCCATATATGTTTATGTGTAGGAACATGTGAAAATGTGTGTGTGTGTGTGTGTGTGTGTGTGTGAGAGAGAGAGAGAGTGTATCTGTGTGTGTATGTGTCTGTTGTTAATGATGGAATATAGAATACAGTCTATGAGTGTGTGCTGTTTATGGTTTCATGTATGTAAGTGTGTGCCAAAGAGGAGAACATAGTACTTTAACGCGCATGTGTTTTTACATTTACATTTGTGCATTAAACAAACCAAAGCGACTTTCAAGCAAACATTATTTCAACATGTGTGTGTGCGTGTGTGTGGGTAGTGTGTGTTTGTGTTTGCGTGCAAGTGTGGGTGTGTGTATGTGTGTAAGTATACACAGTCTGTGTGCATGTGTGTAACTGTGAGACAGCAAGTTGGAGTTCTCTCTGTGATGGGGCAGTGGGGTAAAGTTCATGTGTGTGTTGTATGTGTATGTGTATGTGTATGTATGTGTGTGTGTGTGTGTGTGTGTGTATGTACTCTATGTAAAAATGGTGTGAAATGGTGAATAATTCACAGTGTACTTTTGTATATGTGTGTGTGTATGAGTGAGCGTGCATTGCTAAGTATGTCCTCATCACCACAGCAGGGGAACATCTCCCTCAGCTTCTCCAAGCTGGTGTCCGTCCCGCCTGGACGGGTACACATAATTGCGTTATCTTATCGTCCCCCACATGTGATTCAAGGAAGCTGTGACAACACACACACACACACACACACAAACACACACACTGCACATCGCCACAGGGGCTAAAAGAAGTTAAGGATGGTGGAGATTGAGGAAACCAAACATAAACAACTTGGCTCTGCACTGAAGAACGCTAACTTCATCCAGAGCCCTGGTATCACACCATGGTGAGATACACTCAGAAAATACAGGGCCCTCTAATAACAGAAAAGAAACAGAAAAGGCCAAAGTAATTCTTTACTTAACAGGTGAGACATTAAAAAAAATAGTCTCACACAGGCTTGGTAAGACCAATCACAATGATCTATCTTTGTAGAGAGTTGTTGGGTAGGCTTAGCATGATAATGTATATCCATAAACAGGATGTGGTCACAGGGAAAGCTTGACTGTTCAGGAGAGTATAGAAATTCTCAGAGCTCAAAAAGCAGTGTGTGTGTGAAATCAGACAACAGAGGCTTGCTTTCCATTTTGAGCCTCTTCTAGTTATCTGGCCTGACAAGCCAGACAATAACATCAGAATGTATAGTCTGACCACAACTGATAGACCGGCAGAGCTCAATCCTAGGGGTGGAATCAGTGGTTGTCTTTCAAACTGGATAGTGCTTCGACCAATCAGAGCAACGTTGGCTAAACTTGAAACAAATGACTTGAGTACCTTTTTCTGTTCAACTTTCAAAAAAAAAATCTCTTCCAAAGTCAATGCCAAAGCTGATTTAAATGATCACTATTCCTTGGCCACTTAGTTGATTTGCCCTGTCATTATCATGTTAAGCCTACCCAACAACTCTCTACAAAGATAGATCATTGTGATTGGTCTTACCAAGCCTGTGTGAGACTATTTGCTACCACCAGTGTGTGTCTAGATTTCTAGGATAGTTATAAACATCATATCAAGCAGAGAATAGTATCAATACAAAATAGGAAAAGGAACTTGAGAGGGTTTATTTAAGTGTCTGGAGGTAGAAAGGAAGAAGAAGAAAAAAAAAAAACAAAGCCTGTTTACCTTAGTTTTTATTACATGACAGTTTGAAGTGGGTCTCATATGAAAGGCTCCTGTGATTGTTCCCGGATAGAAGTGTATAGTATGTGGATTTGCTGCAGAGGGTGAAGAGGTTATGTTTCCATATGGTTGCTAACAATGACCTAATTTCCCGTTTCTGCAAATCTGTCTTGTATCCCATTGGGATGGCAGATGTCTACATCTTAGCCCTCCTTATGAAAGGTATTTCATGCATGATCCAAGATCTCCACCCTCAAACACACTTGTAGGACTTGATACTGAGCACATAGCAGCACATAAAAGGTTGCACCTGTAGTGTACTGGTACTGGTCACAGAGGGCTTAGAAGGACTGTTAAAGATAGATAGATAAGATCATTCTTATCTTATCTGTTATTTTATCTGATGCAAGGACCATGGAAATCCCATTTAAAATTTGTATGTGGGTTTTACTGAATGTGGAGGTCTTTGCAGGGGTTTCAAATACAATACACTGTATATGGTCCATTTATCCATCTAGACACACACACACACACACACACACACACACACACAATACACTGCATTTGGTCCATCTATCCATCTACACACACACTCACACACACAATACACTGCATATGCTCCATCTATACATCTACACACACACTCTCACACACACACACACACACGGCCTGTCATTGAGGGTTTGCTGGGACACTGTGGGAGATGTAGAGTCCGCAGGGCTGTTCTCTTCTCTGTGCTGCTGCAGTAATTCCCCATATGTGCTTAACATATGCATACACATGGATTACATTAGATGTATTAAGCTATCAGCACAGTATAGCATTGTGATTCCATCAATCCCCATGTGTGTGTGTTTGTGTGTGTGTGTGTATGTGGGCTCCATGTGTTGCTCTATCTTTCTCTGTCTCTGCATCAGTGTGTGTGTGTATTTTATGCTAGTCTGTCTGTCTCTCTCTCTCTTTCTCTCTCTCTCCGTGTGTGTGTGTGTGTGTGTGTGTGTGTGTGTGTGTCTGAAAAGTGTGTATGTAAATGGCCCTTACAGTATGGATGATTATGAGTGTGTGTGTTTCTGGGCACTATCCAACATTCCAATGGTCATACATCATATAAATTACATAGAGCGTGTGTGTGTATGTGTGGCCACTCAGGAGCCACTGCACCTGTTTGCTGCTTGGCAGGAGAGAGAGAGAGAGAGTGTGTGTGTGTGTGTGTGTGTGTGTGAGAGAGAGAGAGAGAGAGAGAGAGAGAGAGTGTGTGTATTATCATACACATCCCATCTAATGATCTTAGAAATGTCCAGATTAGGTTCTCTCTCTCTCTCTCTGTCTCTCTCTCTCTCTGTCTCTGTCATTGTCTTTTTATTGGACATCCATCTTGCTCTCTATGCTGCCTAACTTTTTAAATATCAATTTAACCTTTAATTGCATTCCTTCTGCTCTCTGTTACCAGATACCAGAGTTCAGATACCAAAACCTCTCAGTCTATTTGCAATGAATTTTCAGAAATATATTTAGATTTTATATACATAAATATATAAATAATATTTATATAAACACACAGTCACTGAAAATCATTTGACCAACCTCAGCTTGTCTCGTCCTGCATTTCTGATTTTGCATGTTATATATGAACCCCCCTTCTAAGTTGGATTAATTGTGAATGTAACACTTTGGAGAATATGTTAAGTTAAGTTACGTAAAAAAGTTAAGTAAAAATGATGAAGAGGTGGGGTGGAGATGGATAAAAAAAAACCCAGAAAACAGAAACAAACATATTTATATAATTTTGATAAACTTTATTATCAGTCCAACACCAACTGGATTGTTTTGGCTTGATTTGTTTTTACTTGATAAAAACATCAAAATTGCAGTTTGATAGACATTGCTTGCAAATTATTCTAAAATCAACTGAACATTTGCATATTTCTGAAAATGGACTTAGAGGGTTAGAGGCTTCCTGAACTCTTCATATCTTCTTTTGTTCTCTGTCAGTCTTTCAGTCTGTCCAGCTCTATAGTAAATGCATTCTGCTCTCTATCCTGGCCTTCAGTCATTCTCTCCCTGTCTCCTTCTAATTTGCAATCTATCTTTACTCTCGCTCCCCTCTGTCTCTCACTCTATTTCTGTATATTTTCTATTCTCTTTCATTCAGTCTGACATTGTTTACCTCTGCCTTTTGGCTCATATTTTTCCAGTAGTTGTCTGCCATAATCGAACAATCTGTCTATGGCTCAGTTTTAATACTCCTATTCTTTCTTTTCACACACACTCACACACACGCACACAACACACACACACACACACACACATACACACACACACAAACACACACACACACACACGCACACACGCACACACTCGTCCCTCACTGGCAGAGCTCCAGACATTTAAGCTGACTACAGGACAGTGGAGATAGAGCAGATTTGAGTAGAGGGCCACACTGCCCCCAGCTGGCCAAACAGCATAATGCCCCTCAAAACAAAAAATGATGTAACTAGAATTGCATTCTTTGGGAAAGACACACATGCACACACACACACACAGACACATACACACACAAAGCATTTGCAAATTGAATAGCCATGTCTCACCCCTCACACCTACTATCCATCTTCAGTCTTCCCACACGTCTGAATTACTCCCAGCAGTTCCAACTAGACAAGGCATGTTTTTTTTGTGTGTGTGTGCATTACGTGTGTGTTTGTGTGTACGTGCATTACGTGCTGTAGAAAACACACAATGTGGCCTGAGAATAGAAATGTGATTATGATGAGTGTGGATGTGAGAGTGCATATTTGTGTGTGTGTGTGCATGTGTGTGTGTGTATGAGAGCGAGGAAGAGAGAGAGAGAGAGAGTGTGTGTGTATAAGTGTGTGCATGTAGACGGCACCTGTGTGAGAACTATGAGCATTCAATTCAAATCCTATGTGTGTGTGTGTGTGTGTGTGTGTGTGTGTGTGTGACAGAGACAGAACTTGAAAGAACACAAAAGTGTGTGTATTGCGTGTGTGTGGAGAATGGCAGTGAGAGACACAGAGAGGAAGTCTGCTCTCTCTCTGCCAGTTGGCACGTACACCTGACCCGCTCCAAAAACCTGAATGAAAGAGTGTGTAAGTGTGTGTGAGAGAGAGTGTGTATGTATCTGACTGTGTGAGTGAAAGAGAGAGACATCTAAAGCTTGGTCGGGTGAAATTTCACGTCTTGGGGCTGTGAACAGAGGAGGCTGAATGCACTTTGTGATCGCAATGAATGTACCCAGTCTTGACTCTCTATCTTTGTGTGTGTGTGTCTGTGTGTGTGTGTGTGTGTGTGTGTGTGTATACATATGTGCGTGCGTGTGTCTGACACAGAGCTCTTGTGTGTCTAACGAATTGGGCAAAGTGGGCATGTCTGATGTCAGTGTCTATATATGTTGTGTCTGATATCAGAAACATGTAATTGTGTGTGTGTGTGTGTGTGTGTGTATGTGTGTGTGTGTGTGTGTGTGTGTGTGTGTGTGTGTTTTGTGCCAAATGTGTGTGTCTGATACAATAAAATAAATGAGACACAGAGATGTGTGTATTTGTGTATCTGTGTGCACACACATGCTGTGTCTGTGTTTGTGAAGTCAGAATTGCAACTGACGTGTGTACCTTTTACTGCAGTAAAATTAACTGTGTGTGTGTGTGGCATTATAAAAGATGTTTACCTTTGAAGCTGTTTCCTCCACCTGTGCACCTATTACCCAGAAGGCTTTGTGGTTACCCTGATACTACAGTAATATACTGAGATGACCTGAGCTCTGAGAGAAAGCTGTTACTATGGTACTATAGAGTTCTCTTGTTAAGCCCCGCTCCCTTTTGTTCCTAATCCACTCTTCATCTCTGAGTTATCAGCTATTAAATAAAGGCTTTCTATTCTATTCTATTAGGTGCACTGAACTCTCCAATAGTTCTCTGTCTTAAAGGAATACAGCACTTTTTGGGGAAATATGATATCCCAAATGATTTCACCCAAAAGTGCATGCTTGTTTGTTATTGGGCAGCATTGTTTCTTCAGGACAACTGTAATCATCATCATCTCATCATCATACAATCATACAATAAAAATGTTGCCCCACACCTAATCCACAACATTTTTTGCATACTCACACCTGCCACTTGAACAGCATAAACTTCACCAAATCTGCTAATTAATTATTACTAATTTTCAACCTTGGAAACCTTGCTTGCTAGTCAATAAATTTGTATTTTTCATTTTATTTGTTTCATGAGTTTGTTTGATAGGGACAGTGCATATCAATGACAAAATAGTATAAAATATAAAATATAGTAAATATTAATAATAAATGAAGAAGTTTCTTCATAAAGCAATGCTAACTAACAGTTCTATTAGCCTTTTTATCCAGCAATTTCTTTTGGTATCATCATCAAATTTATGATGGCATACACATGGTGCAGTATAGTACAGTATAGTCATTTGAGGAGCGAATGAACACATGTGATGTGCAGTTCTTGGTGAAGGGTTTTGGTTTGGGAGCCTGATGCAGCTGCTTTCACATTATTTCACTTTGTGCAAAGCGCCTGAACCCTAGCAACGGCCATGTATTTGCTCCACGGTGGGCAGATGCTTTCTGCTTCAACCAGTCGCTGCTGTTTGGCCATGACGTATGTTACACGCTGGAACGCATAGTTGGAATTCAACGTTATTGCTTTCAACTCTCTCTCTGTTCATTGATTGGTCCTTTCCAGCTCAGAGAGAATGCAAACCAGGTTTCGAATGTAGTTAAACATGCAATTAAACATTTTTTTATATAGTTTTATATTTCAAGTATTGATATTAAACACCTAAAAAAACGTAACACAGGTTTGACATAAGTATAGTTCTTCACAGCTCTCACAGAGTTCTCTCTCCTTGTGCGTTCACCTTGCTGGTTCACTCTCCATATTGTCTCAGAGCTGAGGTGTAGCCAGATGAAACCTTATCTCTCATTTGATGCTTCCTGTAAACACCTCTATATGTGTGGAAGAAAGAATTATTTTGTTGTGTTCATGATTCAACAAGGTTGCTAACACTGAGAAACAGACTGCAGCTGTGTGTGTGTGTGTGTGTGTGTGTGTGTGTGTGTGTGTACAAGGGTGTGTGAGAGAGTGTGTGAGAAAGATAGGTATCTGTGTGTGGGGGTGTGCGCATGTTACCTCTGTCTTCTGTTCTTTTTCTGGCAAGGTTTGGACTAACAACCTTCTGGAGGCTTACTACATCCTGTTCATCTCAGTCTGGCAGTAAATCTAAATGAATGTGTGTGTGTGTGTGTGTGTGTGTGTGTGTGTGTGTGTGTGTATATGTGTGCGTGTACGTGAGTGTGCATGTATGAAAGGTGACTGCTATAGTGTAACTGCATGAATATGCACCCATAAAGTCACATGAATAATAATACTCTCTCCCACACACACACACACACACACACACATAGGACACCTTCAGCAACATCTGGACATACCCATCCTTGCTATAAATCTGCAGAGCTGGGAAAGCAGGTCTCACTGGACATACACATACACGCGTATACACACACACATACACACACTAACATTTGATATTAATCTGTGGTGTTCTGTTGAGGTCAGAAGTTTATATAAACTTACAATAAAATTACTTAAACAAATAATCTTCTCTTCTCAATGACTTTTATTAGACCATACATGTCTTTTGGCAAATCAATTGAAATCTCTACCTTGTTCTTGTTCTTGTTCTTGAGCAGTTAAATACAGGCAGATTTATTTTGCATAATTCAGTATCAAAATTCCAATGGTGTCAGGATAACAGAGCGAGTCGGACCCAAAAGCGTCACGCTAATAAAGTTTATTTAGGGAACGGGGGTAAGGAGTGTGTGGATGCTTTTCCAGTGGCGGGTAGGCAGGCTGGGGGCTGGAGAGCAGAGAGTAGACCCGGAGCAGGCTGTGGTCGTGGGCATGTAGAGGTCGAAAGCCGGGGCAGGAGAGCAGCACGTAGTCTGAGGGCTGGCAGAGGTCGCTACCGGGGCAGGGGAGTAGAACGTAGTCCGGGGGCAGGAGAGCAGAGCGTTCGTCAGGTCGGTCCGGGTTCGTCAACGGGGGGTCAGGTCCGGGAAAACTACGACAGGGTGCGGCACGCGAAGACGGACAGGCAGGAGACAAACAGGGGAGTAACACGGACTAGAAACAAACAGAAGCTGGGAATTGCAAGAGCCAGGAGTCAATAATGCTTGCCTAGATAAACTGAGGTTCGCTGACGGTCTGACGGGGAACACTAGGAGACAGGGGTTTAAATACACAGCAGATGACTGGTAACAAGCAACAGGTGAATAGGTGCTGATTGAATCAGGAGCGTGAGTGAGTGGGAGGGGCAAGTGATTAGAGAGAGAGAGGGAGATACTACCAGGCAGTCATGACAAATGGATCAAAAGTTTGCCTTTTCTGCCATTATATTAAACAAATTATTCTTATCATCACTTTTCTGTGTCTCCAGTGTGACACTCCTTTATTCCACGTCTTCAGGACTTTGAGGTTGGATGCCGTGCTATGACCTTGTCCTGTCTCAGTTCTCATCACTGGCTAGGCTATTCCAAAATGTTGATATTGTTTTCTGTTAACTGTTTTTTGTTTGACAATGTGTTTGGAGTTATTATGTCTCTGAAGGTCCAAACCTATGAAATATCATCAAGCAGTATTTATTTCTATAGACCAGAATCTTATCATGCTCTTTGTGCTCTTGGTGCTCTTTGTACAGAATAGGAATATGTCCTGGGGTTTCTTACCCCTAAGACTCAAATGACTGAATAGTATTCAATCACTATCACCTAGGTCTTCTCTCTACAAAAATGAGAACAAAACAAAAAAAATAAACAAATAATATTTAAAAAACACAAAAACCTGAACAAAGCAAATCAACCAACCAAAATTTTTTTAGTAACTTTCAATACTGCCACCAGTCTGAAGGCAAATGTTTCACACAGACAAGTGTGTAAAAATGTTAAAATTGCAAAAATGATCAAATGAACAGCATTTTACAACTAAAGTAGCAAATGCAGTGCTTAACAACTTAATATTCAGTGTCAAATCAGATGTGCTGATATACTACAGTGCTTGTGCAGAAGTAAACAATACTTCAATTGTTTTTTTCTCTCACACACCTGATATTCATATATTCTCCATCTGTCATCTGTTGTCTTCAAGGATATATCTAGATTTTTTTTTCTCTTCAGTCCATTAGGCTGGCTGCTGGTCTGCACTTCTGCTTAAGACTTTCCCTTGGCTGACATCATATTTATAGGTGTATCTGGCTATCACTTTGTTTCTAGATAAAAGCCATTGACCCAATAGAGTCTACCTCTGGCTATGCAGTTACTCCATGTTGTTAGTCTGTTGTGAGACCAGCTTCTAAGACATTTCAAATAAAGTTCAGTGTTCATGTTCAGTTAAACATGTTTGTTTGCAGAAAGTAAACAATTTAAAGCATTTTGCTTCTTCTTTTACTGGTTGGGCATCCATGGTATGTGATTAAATTGAATTACATGAAATGTCATTTCCCCTGGACAGACCAAAACAGTTTTAAGACTGGGTGAGATCTTATCTCATTCTTGTATTCTTTTTTTATATTATCTTATGTCATGAATAATTAATTGTTATTTAGACAATTTCAGCCTATATAATAATTTAAGATATCTGAGAAGTCACACAGATAAATGTTGAACAAATGTTGATACAATGGAATGATACTATGAAATGTAAGTACATATAGTGACCTCTAGAGGGCCATGAACCCATTGACCCTACCCTTCGCACTGTAATGCATGACGCCAAAGCACCTGCAACATCCTCCGTGCCTCGGCTTATGTTTGTGGAATTGGAAGCCTATTTTGTAGATTGTGGTTGTGTTCCATTAGACTGCTAGTGTCTGGCATCTACTACGAAATATTTGGTTACAGATTGAGTGTCTGCATCTCAACCGATAGAGTAGTCTGTTAAAGTATGTGACCGAGTAGGCCTTCAGTCCACTGGTTGCTAGAAGTTGTTAATTATAAATGTAACTGTAGTTCGTGAAATATCTCTTCTTGTCAATTGTTTATTCATTTCAAAGCCACAGACGTTGAATAGACTGTTATATTAAGGCTTTCGTACAATATATGATTAATATTACTCTTTTTTCACGTACACTTTTTCACTGCACAACCATATAAATAGGCTCGGTAGTAACCGTGTTATTTTTCCTGGAGGCTATTTTTAGCCAGAGCCACTCAGCAGTAGCATACTACCACCTAGTGGCGAAAACACGTTTGCATGAACAAACGAGTACAGATGGTGGTCAGGAAAGCTGCCCAAATCCGAGGTGACCCCCCCTCACAACACACACACACACACACACAAATGGAGTATGTAGGCACATGTGATGACTGTATAGATTGGGCTAGTTACTTCATAAACCATACAAGGAGTAAATAAATTCTAGTCCTCTAGGCTAGGATAGGTTATAACTTGTACTTAAAAAACAATACTCATACCCAGATGAAAACTTAATGATCACGTGGTGTGATTAGTGTCCTCAAGTCATAAACGGTTAAGTCCCTCCCCAACTAAACCAAAACAATTACTGTATCGGCACACGTGGGTCAGTATATCAGTTTAAACGAAGCTCCGCCTTTGATAGCCCAGAGTTGGGTAAAAGTTTTTAAAGTTTAAGTTTTTAAAAATGATCATTTATTATTTCCAAGACATCTGGAATTTCTGCAACACACATCAGTTTTGGTTTGAAAAGCAAAACACTTTTTAAAACTATGTTTTATTTAATGCTAGTTTTACAAACGTTGACCCCGTCTAAAATGCACATTTATTTTCAATATTTAGCTAATACACATTTTTGGTCAATGTCATCGTGAAAGAGCCAGGGACTAGACAGAAAGCGGAAGTGCACAACCAAAAGAGTTCTGTTTGCAAACAGTAGGGGGAGAGAGCGAGAAACAGATATGGCGGCTCGATATTACTCTGAGTGAGACTATAACAGACGCGAACCCTGACAGAACCCAGAGAAGCAGAGACGAAAAAAAATCATGGTGAACACGAGAAAGCGCTCCCAATCTCAATCATGCAGTCCGTTCATCTCATCCAGGACTAGGTCGTCTGTCAGGAACAACCCCAGCTCGGAAGAACCCAACCATGTAAGAGCCGGTTTCTTTTCTTCAGTCACCGGTTAGCCCGCTAGCGTGTTAGCAGGAATAGAGCTCATGTTTGGCCTGAAGATTGGTGTATCGGTGGTACCTCTTTTGTTCTTGAGTGCCGGTGAAGGATGACACTTGCCAACACCAGCACATACACAGACAGCGCTACAGGTCCCGTTATGGTCTGGTATATTTGTTGCAGGCTCGGGCTGCGAATTTTCACAAATAGGTTAGCTGGCTGGCTGGCTGATTAGCGAGCTAGTTTAATAAATCCATAGCTAACCCACTAACCTAAGTTCTTTGTGTTGTTTCTTGCTGGCCGGTGGGAGCAGCTAGCCGCAGTGCTAACTCGCTCGCCGCTGTTTGGCACCAACACACAGCTGACAGGGTCGAGTTGCTAACAAAGAACACACAAGAAATTCCAAAAGTTCTGTGGGTTGTGTCACCGAAGCTTCAAAACACAAATGTGTAGGTCGGTGGGGGAAGGGAGTTCAACAGCGACAGACCCCTTGTGGTTCAGACAGACAGTGTGCTTTACTTAGGAAGTTGCACTCGGTAACCTAAACTTTTGTTATTGTTGTGGGAATAAAAATCAGTTTGACCTCGTCCCCCTGAAATTTTTCTATTTGAACTGCCGTTTGCGTTTTTGATCAATAATTGTTTTGAGAATGTAAACACTTTTTGTTCTTTGAAAGAGGCCAGGCTGTCGCTACATCGCGATATAATGATGTCGATTGGACTCCTAGTCACAGTGACAATCACATGCGTGTGTTTTCATCAGCAAAAAATGCATTTTATGTTGTTTTGGTAGCTATATCAACGTTTCTCCACCCTCAATATTCCTCGGTTTCATGAAGCGAAGTGTCCCTTTCCTTACATGAAGGGATTGATGACATCACTTGTAAACACAAGATACGCTTACCTGACATAACATCAAGGTAACACAGCCTACTGCTGAGCTAAGGTAGTAACTTGGCAGTATTGTGCACAACGCTTGTTGCCTTTTTCGTGCTCGAGAATTACATTGCGAAGTTGTTAATCAAACACTCCTACACCTTGTAGCCTATTCGGCAAGCACGCAACATTAACAACATTTCAACTTGATATTGACTATTCTGTCAATTGACTGTTGTCCTTGGCGTTGATAGTGTGTCGCTATACAGGTTGAGCTGCTGGACTTCAAATAGGCTGTAGGTGTGATATAGTCACTATTACATTGTCATCATTTGCATGAAGGAGAGAGAGAGAGTTTAACAAATTGAAGATTTACAAACTTGCCAGTGGATAGCAGGGGCTGATTTGAATTATATGCATGAGAAACGTGCCAGTGCATGTCAAAGGTGTGTGTTTGAACTTTGCATTAAAGGAAGTGCAAGTGTGAGTGGTTTGTGAAGATGTTGGCGGTGCATGTAAAGAGCATCTTTCTTTGTGTGTGGTCTTGTGCAAGTGTGTGTTTCTGTGTGTGTGTGTGTACATGTGTCAAGTGCAAGCCACAGTTCAGTGACATACCTGGTTATGCAATCCAACTAGTAAACTCCTCTTTATATTCTGTTTTGCATGAAATGTGTATTGCTTTTTTCTTTGTTAATTTCTGTGAGTGTGAGGGAGAGCACCAGAGAGAGAGACTAGTTGTTGGCTTGTAAACTATTTTTCAACTCTTTTTCAAATTTTGTTTATAAACCGTGTGTTTGTAAACCGTGTGTTTGTAAACCAGTTCTCTCTACAATTTAAGTTTGATTTATGTAAACTGTGTGTGTGTGTGTGATGCATAGAAGGAAGCCAGCAGTGATGTGAGCAGTCCCAGCAGCCCCCGCCTGTCCCCCCCCTCCAAGCGGACACGGCGTCAGACACGCACCCCCAGCTCCAGTGACACGTCACCCAGCCCCCAGAGCAAAGAGCAGCGAGTCAGCTGGCATGTGCCACACTACTGCACCAGGTGAGGACACACACACACACACACACACACACACACACACAGAAAAACACATAGCATGTAACAGGCCACACTACCGCACCAGGTGAGGGCACACAAACAGACTCAGAGACAAACAGCCCCTAGCAGCTGACACTAATGCACCTTGTTGGGATGCACACAGACACACACAAAGACACACAAACCCACCCCTTAACGCTCAGCTACACTACAGGAGAGGGAATATACATTACTGTACTTCCACATGCAGTAACTGCACCAGAGCTGTGGTTTCTGCTGCATCAGCTGAGAGTGTATATACAGTGCCCAGCATAAATGAGTACACCCCCTTTGAAAAGTAACAATTTATGTATAATATGTATATGTATTATATTATGTATAATATGTCCATGAAAACAAAAACATATTTCCAAACATTTTGTAGACTAAGTTTAATATCACATCTGCGTAACATACAACACAAACGTTTGCTTAATAATATAGCTTAGATTATATATTTTTCACATATTTTTCAGTTTTACTGAAATTGGGGGGGGAGCAAAAATGAGTACACCCCCAACAAAACTACTGCATCTAGTATTCTGTATGGCCTCCATGATTTTTAATGACGGCACCAAGTCTTCTGGGCAAGGAATGAACAATTTGGCATTATTTTGCAACATCAGTCTTTTTCCATTCTTCAATAATGACCTGTTCTTGAGACTGGATGTTGAATGGAGAGTGATGCTCCACTTATCTCTTCAGAATTCCCCATAGGTATTTGATTGGGTTCAGAACAGGTGACATGCTTGGCCACTAAATCACTCTCACCCTGTTCCTCTTCAGAAAGCCAACAGTGGCCTTAGATGTGTCTTTAGGATCATTGTCATGTTGGAAAAGTGCACCACAACCAAGTGCACGGACTGATGGTAGCATTTTCCTTTTCAGTATAGAGCAATACATCTCTGAATTCATGATGCCATCAATGAAATGCAGCTCCCCAACACCAGCAGCACTCATGCAGCCCCACATAAGGACACTGCCACCACCATGCTTCACTGTAGGCACCATGCATTTTTCTTTGTATTGATCACCTTTGCGACGCCATACAGTTTTGAAACCATCAGTTCCAAAAACATTAATTTTGGTCTCATCACTCCTCAATACAGAGTCCCAGTAGCCTTCATCTTTGTCAGCATGGGCCCTGGCAAACTCTAGGTGGGCTTTTTTGTGCCTGGGCTTTAGGAGAGGCTTCTTTCGTGGACAGCATCCATGCATGCCATTCCTCTGCAGTGTACAGCGTATTGTGTCACGGAAAACAGTCAGCCCCCGTTTGGCTTTCTACTTCTTTAGCTAACTGTACTGAACTTGTGTGCCGATTTTCTTAAACCCTTCTTATCAGAAGACGCTTCTATCGAGGTGTTAACTTCCATGGACGACCAGGACGTCTCTGTGACATGGTCGCAGTTCCATTTTTCTTAAATCTTTGTACCACTTTTGCTACAGTATTCTGACTAATAAGTAAAGATTGGCTGATATTGTAGCCTTCACCTTTCTGGTGTGAGGAAATAATTTTCTTTCTCTCTGTCTTGTGTCATTTCTCTTCCATGTGGCCATTGCTGACAGCAGGAAATGGGGAGGTGTTTTCTTAGAGTAACTATCTGCTGGACTAATTGAATAATTAGACTCGCCTGTGGTTGAATTCTCTGTAAATCAGACATTTGTAGTCTAAAATCTTGCTTTGTCCTGAGACACAGACTGAGGTGTACTCATTTTTGCTCCCCCCTAATTTGAGTAAAACTGAAAAATATGTAATCTATGTTATATTATTACGCAAACTTTTGTGTAGTGTGCTACGCAGATGTGATATTGAACTTAGTCTGCAAAAAATTTTGAAATATTTGTTTGTCATGGACATATTGTTTAAACTGTTACTTTTCAAAGGGGGTGTACTGATTTATGCTGGGCACTGTATAAACACACACACACACACACAGAGACAGAGACAGCAGCTTTGCAGCAGGTCTTCAGTGCTGTGCCTGTCAGACACGTGGTCTTAGGGAATACATGGCCGTCTTTTGGAGAACATGTAGATTAATAGATTGACTGTCCTACAAACATCTCACACACTTATTCACACTCTCACATACACACTCACAGACAAATGTAGAATAAATGGACCATCACATATGACACACACACACTGTGGTTTGTCACAAGTGTGTTTTCCCCCTCAGGAAACTCACAGCACAGATGGTGAATAAATGAATAAAACAGTGTCATGTTGATGGATGACATACTGTGAACAAGTCAATAAATTAGACTCCATAGCTTTTTTTCCATGTATCTTTTGCTGGGACTGAATTTAAATCTATTTCTGTTGCATCATTAACTTACTGAATTACTATTTGTATTACAAGTGCCTATGTTTGGCTGTGTCTTGACTTCTGCTTCCTGGAGTGTCATTTTGTCTGGAGGTTGCATAATCGATTAGGTTTCTTAATGAAAATTCCCCATTGTAAAACAGTGCTTGGGCAATAAACTCTCTCTCTCACACACACACACACAAACACATACACACTCACACTCAGGTCTGTGTGCACTGTAATGCTCTGTAGTGCACTGTGAGCGGTAATGGTGTAGCGGTTAAGGAACCTGGCTAGCGTGCAAGTAGCCTGAAAAGTGTGGGTTTTAGGAAGGCACTTAACTCTAAGTTGCTCTAGGGGAGACTGGCCCTGAACAATTGATAGCTGACAACATGTAAGTCGCTTTGGATAAAAGCATCTGCTAAATGCATAAATGTAAATGCACTGTATAGTCAAGTTAAATATATATATGACTTGTACATTTCATGTTGGAATTCGCCATCTTCTCTACTGTAGCAGGTGGTTGAACTCCTGAGACATAAAAGCCCCCAGAGGAGGTCACCTTTTCATCAGTTTTCCAAACACTATGCACTAGCCTGTCCTCTGGAACTCTTAAACTATCTGTTGCCTTATTATTTATTTGAACAGTCTTTTTATGTCTTTTTATGTCCTCAGATTATCCTCTGGTGCCATCCAAAATGGACACAGTAAGTGTTCTCGCCCTTTTCTTACCTTCTCCCTTCTGAAACACAATGCCAGTGTGTCTGCGTTTGGGTAGCAGCCTGGTTGGCTTGTACTCTATGAGCAAAAGAGGGTTCAGCTTGTAAATCTCTATATTTACCACTGTGTGTGTGGAGGCTGATTTCTGGGGTTGATCGCAGTCGTCATGTGCCCCAAAAGAGGGGTCAGCTTGTCCATCTCTATATGTACCACTGTGTGTGTGGATACTGATTTCTGGGGTTGATCACAGTTGTCATGACACCAAACTGCATCATTTGTTCTAGTAGGACCGATGCCAGTACGTCGCTTGCGCATGCAGTTCCAATAAATTCCCTTTTCTCCACTTCTTGGCTCACGGCCATGAAGGTCCTCGTGGCCCAATGCCAGTGTGTTTTTATTAGAGCCAAATGATGCAACTTTGAGACTTAGAATTATAGCCTAAGAATTATAGCCCTGCTGTTTGTCCACCTGCTAGGCTACTATCACAAAGCAGGATTAAGGTGTGATCAACTTCATGGGATTCATTAAAACTCCATTAGTTGGGCCTGATGGATCCGAAACCCCTACTTTGGTGTTGTTTCCAATTGGATAATTGGAACCTGAAGGTTTTGGTTCTGAATTTTGTGTACCTCCACCTATTTGTTGTCTGTGCTGAATAGGTAGGTGGGTAATTCTTTCCTTGGTGCCATTCTTGATTGGATAACTCTGTATTCACACCTCTTCGGGTTTTTTGCTGATTGGTCAAATTCCCTAGCTCATCGTTTGCTGATTGGACAGATATGCAACTCCACCTTTTTGTTTACCATTGAATGGCTGGCTCTGAAGCCCTGCCTGCTTTGTCTGGATTACAGCACGTATGAGCCAACGGGAGCGAGGGGGCGGAGACGGAGGAGCTGGAGACCACTCCCGTCTCAATGGGGAGGTGCGGAGCTGTCGCACCAGAAAGAGTACCTTTCAGCACCTGAACCAGAGCCTGCTGTTTGACCAGCTCATCAACAGGTAGTACACACACACACACACACACACACACACACACACACACACACGCACATACATACACACACACACACACACACACACACAGCTCAACCAGAGTCTGCTGTTTGATCAGCTCATCAACAGGTAGTACACAAACGCACACACTCACACACACACACACTCACACACACACAAACACACACACACACAGAGCTCAACCAGAGTCTTCTGTTTGACCAGCTCATTAACAGGTAGCACACAAACACACACACACACAGCTCAGCCAGAGCCTGCTGTTTGACCAGCTCATCAACAGGTAGTGTACACACACACACACAAACACACACACACACACACACACACAGCTCAGCCAGAGCCTGTTGTATGGCCAACTCATCAATGCACATGGTCACCCACTCACACAAACAGGCATGCAAAGACACAGACACACACATCCTGAAACTGTTCTAGTCCTGTTGTGTTGTGGTAGCTGAAGGAAAATAATTGAGAATGTTGAGAATGCATGCCAGAGAGTGTGTGTGTGTGTGTGTGTGTGTGTACACTCATGTTTGGATGGTGGGGGTCGTGGCAGTGATGGTGGTGGTCATGATGTGTCAGCTGGGCCGGGCCAGATGGTTGGTCTGTGCTGGGGGATTTGACGACCAACATGAGCAGCCTGAGCCTGCTTCCTATGGAGGGAAAAGTAGTGGATTCTTACATGGGTTTCAGCATGGCTACCTTACATACAGCTTGTCAGTGGTGTATGTGGGTTTGTCTCTAAATGTGTATTTGCCTTTGGATGTCTGTCTATGTCTCTGCACATGCTTTGTTTGTGTGTGCTGGTTTCTCTGTTTGTGTGTGCATGTGTGCATACAGTGTCTGTATACACAAAAAATATATAATATAATCCGCTTTGAGTGTGTTTGTGTGTGTGTGTTCATTTAAGAATATGGGTTGTACAGTCTGGCTTTGGATGGCTGTTGAGCTGGATAGCATGCATCCCACTTTTTGGATTTTAACATGGTTGAGATCATGCATCTGTGTGTGTGTGTGTGTAAAGGTAAATGCTTAAAAAGTAGGTGAAGGATTCTGAATTGTGTTTCTTGTGTGTCTGTTTTGAGTGAAACTATGTATGTGCTAGTATGTATATTGTGTTGTGACTTATGTTTAGCTGCTTTTTGTGTTTGTGTTTTGAGTATGGTTTTGATAGTTGATTGATAGTTTGTCTCTGTGTTTTTAAAATAAAAAAGCACGGCGGAAGCAGTTCTTCAGGAGATGGACAACATCAGCAGCATCCGACAGAACCGGGAAGTGGAACGCCTTCGCATGTGGACTGACACTGAACTGGTGGGTTCTGAGGGTTCTGAGTGTTCTTTGTGTTCTATCAACAACCAACACCATATATTTTACTAGCACTTTATTTTCTATCTTTATCACCACATAGAACTGGAACACCTGAGAGTAAGGACCAATAAAACTACTCCCTATTAGTTTTCACAGCCAATCAGATCTCTAAAGAACACTTCCTTACCGTCCAAGCTGTTAGGCTGCAGATGGAGCACCATTGACTTGTCTTGAGGTTTGCCTGGAGACTGTTGGATGGTAAATGTTGCGCTTTGGGTTCTGCAGGAGAACATGGACATGTACTCACGGGTGAAGAGGAGAAAGTCAATGCGGCGAAACTCATTCGGGATGCAGACTCACCACAAGGCGCTCAGCAAGAAGGAGAGCCCAGCAGAGGAAGAGGAGGGGGAGAACACAGGGGGTAAGACACACACACACACACAGACATAAAAAACATGCATGAACACACATGTGATCACACACACACACACACACTTACACATAGACATAAAATTACACATGCACATAACAATCCATGCCATCCATAACAAGACATTTGAACACATTTTTGAATTTTGAATTCACTTGTATATAAATGCAGCATTATACACGCACAAACAGAACATTATAGATCACATTGTAGAACACTGTGTTTGACCTTGATAAGCCTATGGGATAGAAGGGTTGATAGAAGAGGATTCTTTTTTTTCTTTCCTTTTTTCCATAGAATCCAATGAAGAGGCTGATGATGACGAAGACGAAGATGATGGGGAGGAAGAAGATGATGAAGATGACGAAGGGGACGAGGCCGAAGAGCCTGGCGAAGAGAACGACCGCCCGTACAACCTCAGGCAGCGTAAGACCGTACAGCGCTATGAAGCGCCCCCTATAGGTAAGTTCTAGAAATACACTTCATTTAGAGTGTCTCACGGGCTGCCACCAGCATGACCTAGGGTCACTGGGAGGTCACAGAGTCTTTGAGTTTGGCCAGTAACACACGTTGGTGTCAGCTACATAAGCGTCATTTAAAAACACTTAAAATGTCTTTAGTTTTATTAAAAGTTTAGAAAATCCTTTCACTCAAACTGGCATTGTTGTAAAAAAAGTGACATTTGATTGAATCCATTTAAGGTCCAATAAAGGTGCAGCAATCAAGCTGTTGCTACTCATAGACATCAACCAGGTGATGTCACTTTTTACCCAGAGAGCATTTAGACGTAAATCTAAAGCAGCCTTTCAAATGAAGGGATTTCCTTGAAGTTTTAATAAAAAAAGTAAGCATATTGAGTGTTTTAAAATCCTATTAAATTTAACTGATACCAGCGTCAGTTTTATAAGGCCAACATGTCTTAGCCAGGGCTACTGGCTTTAAATAATAAGATGTAGGTTATATTCTGGAGTACCCTTTCAACAGCTATTGGGAAATGTGATTTTGTTCTGAATCAGAATTTAAATTGGACTTTTGTACTATTTGTACTATTATAGCTTTTTTTTTTTTTTTTTTTTACAGACTCAAGGTCCAATTCTAGAAAAAAGACATACGTACACTTACAATTTATTACATTCATATAGACATATAAACACATTACATACATAAGGGGAAAAACAACCTACAATCATACAAGGTCTGTCACACTGGAAAAAAATGTATATACATTTAATTAATTCTTCCAATATTTCCAAAAGTCAGAGGAATATTGTAGTTCACTTTCCTTAGGTGAGTCTAGGACATCATAATTCCATTTCTTGTTCTAGTTAACCTACACATAAATGTATGCATGAGGTTCCTGCATAAAGCCTGGAATTACTGTGGTGTCTGTTTTTTGTTTACATAGGGTTTGTTTGTTTGCTTGTGTGTTCCCTCATCCTTATCATTCTGTTGTTCTGTGTGTCTGTTTGTTTGCAGAGCCTGTGAACAGAAAGCAAAGCAACAACTCCCTGTTTGACACTCACAGGTCGCCGGCGCGGAGGAGCCGTATCAGGTAGAGACTTTCCTCTCTTCTCCTCTCGTCTTCTAGACATCATCTTCAGAGGCATATCCATTATCAGC
The DNA here is from genome assembly GCA_027481765.1 of Tenualosa thibaudeaui. Lineage (NCBI taxonomy): Eukaryota > Metazoa > Chordata > Actinopteri > Clupeiformes > Clupeidae > Tenualosa > Tenualosa thibaudeaui. Next base: position 7,276,560 of record JAIFZK010000001.1, on the reverse strand, counting down.
ATCAGTGGGAACAAGGAGATTAAATGTCTCTTGGGTGTTAAAGGAGCTTTTAAACTCTGCGAAGTGTGTGTGTGTGTGTGTGTGTCCTCACTTGTCTTGTGATCTATATGTCTGAAGATGTCAAGGGGTGTGTGTGTGTGTGTGTGTGTGTGTGTGTGGCACACACGTGTGTGGCTTTGAAAATGAACTGATGTCTTTGTTGGTTAAATCCCTCCAAGTGTATGAATTTGAAGTATATAAGCAATAAGTCATTCTGGTGCATGTGTGTGTTTGGTCCCTCAGGATTAAGAAGCATGCCATTCATAGCAGTGACACCACCTCCTCTTCAGACGAAGAGCGCTTTGAGAGGAGGAAGAGCAAAAGCATGTCCCGAGCACGCAACAGGTGATGCATACAGATACACACACACACCCCTATAAACACACACGCACACATATAAATACGGCAGCACATAATTCTGTTTGAGGTCTCTTACTGTACACATCTCCTGAGCCTACACACATCACAGTTGGTCATTACCTATTGAGTGATGCCTTGAGACTCTTGAGGATCTCATTTGGTTATGAACTAACTTTGCATTTCCAAAGAAAATGCCTTGTAATACCCCCCTTTTATTACATACCTTGAAGCTCTTTGAGAGACTCTTACTTATTTTACGGAGTTCTTTGGTGTCAAAAGTCTGCTACATGTAAGAAGGTGGGTAGACTTGCACCCCCAACTTTCAAAGCCCAATTTCCAAACAAGCAGAAAGCAGTAAAAGAGCATCTCTACTCTTTATCTTGTTTCTCTTTCATAAAATCTGGTGTTGACTGTATACTTTTATGAACAAGATTTAGGGGAGACTAAAAAAAAACCTTAGAAAGAAACCTTAAGTGCGACTGGTGCCCAGGTTTATATGGAATAAATGAAGCCTATTTCGCAAATGGCTCTTAAAACAAGAGGTGTTGAGGCATGACGGGAGTGTGTGTGTGTGTGTGTATGTAAACAGACTACTTTTAAGGGATGGCCGAGTTGTGTTTCATTTTGAAACTGTGACATTGTTATGGTGTGGTTAGTATAGGAAATATCACCGGTCCCTGGACAACTGTGGGTTTGGTAAAAATGAGGGCAGGTGTGAGCAGAGAAAGCTACTCACAAAAGCCTAGATAAATGTCTGCTTGTGTAGTATTCTGCTACTTTGCTAATTAGCATCTGCTTGTGAGTTACCTGACTTGCCTTATGATTTAAAATCACCTGATCACCTGCACATTCTCCCCTACTTCTCGGGTGAGGAGGTGGAACAGGTCTGTTAATTTCCAACAAACTACCTTTGGTTTAATACAACTCCTCTGAATAGCATGCTATCTTGGTTAATGTCGACGGTTGAAATCTACATGGTTGTCATATATCATCCTTGTGGCTTGTGTCCTCTATCCACCATACCTGCTCGATCCACCTAGCCCCACCCATGGCTCATTGATGCCCTCTGGAAGCTGTGTACCAACCTCAGAGCGGTTGAGAGAATATGGTGTGAAATGAAAGTTTGTCTTCACTTGACAAAATTCCAGTCAATACTGTCATCCTTGTCATGCAGCATCACTGCTGCAAAGAAGGCTTGCTAACACTTTATTTGCAGGTGTCTACATAAGAGTGACATGAGCCTGTCATTAACACATTAATGAACATTAACATGAACATTAATGACACTTTTCCTAATTTATGACTACATTCGTCATTCAGTTTTTGTAACGTTAAGCTGACACTGTTTGGGATGCAGACATTACAAAAAATGAATGTCATTTAATGACACCAGTCATGAAGACACCAGAAATGAAATGTCATTAATGTTCATGATGCCATGTCACACTTGTGTAGACACCTTAAATAAAGTGTTTGTTACTGAAGGCTCTCTACAATGCAGAATAGAAGATTGGATAGAAGTTTCCAGCAGATTGCATTGGGTCAGGATCAATGATTTATTACAAATTGGATTACAGTTGTTGATTGGATGGAATAATAGATGAAATAACTGAAGTAAAAAGCCGAAGTAACAGAGTAAGACTAAGTTACTCTTCTGTCTTGCCCGCGAGGTTGAGACAAGATAACCAAGATGTTGTGGCGTAGCTCGTCTGGATCTTTCTCACCGGGTGAAAAGAAAATGGGCTCTACATGTACTCAAAAGTCTAATCGTAAATCTATTCTAAACAGTGGAAAATAACTGTTTCTAAATCAGGATGGAACTCCATATAAGTACATAACTCAGGGACACACTCAAGGGTTTAGATTTGAGCAAACCACACATCGCCTAAACAGGAACATACATGCACATACCAAGGCCTTGCACCTGCCTAGCATACGACATGATTGCTGGTCAAGGCGACCCCAACATGCTACACAAGTTGTTGACTGAACATTTTGTACAGACTTAGCTAGATAGCAGTACACAGATGAAGATTATTCATTTGACAGTCAGAAAGGAGTCACAAGAAATCATATAAAATTATATCAAATTCTTACACAAGATTCACAGTGCCATTCTCACTGGGAAAACTATTGTCCTCCTTCAGAGCTCTCCTCAAGCCTTCACCTCCTCCTCCGCCCATTACCATTTCATCCTGTTCATCCTGTCGGGACTTATTTTCCCATAATGACCGGCGAACAATACTTTTATCCCTTACATAAACAAGCCGGCACTGTTGTGCTTACTTGGTTATCACACTGACACACACAGTGCACTAACTTGTTTTTCTTTTGACAGCTAGGATGGTGTTAAGTCCCTCTCAGGTACATTCGGTGTCACCTTTATAAAAGCCATCTGTATGATTTCTAATGGCTTTCTTGGGTTTTTAGAGTTTGTCAGTGCTTAGCACTTCTAAGAGCACTGTGACCTTTTGTATTTATTATTAAGATAAAGTGATGACATGATAGTCATTGTCACACCCACTGACACACTTTTGTTCTTTCCTGTGCTGCGTGTGCACTCATGTGTGTGTGTGTGTGCGTATGTGTGTGTGTTCTTCAGGTGTCTGCCGATGAATCTGCGCGGTGAGGACCTGGCCAGTGGGGTCTTGAGAGACCGGGCCAAAGTAGGTGCCAGCCTGGCGGATGTGGACCCCATGAGCATCGACAGCTCGGTAAGTCTTGGGTTTAGTAGTTTAACAGTCATAGACTGACTAGTAGTTTAGCAGTAACTGGTTGTAGTGACTGACTATAGTTACAGAATATAGTAGTGGTAGTACTACAAAGTATATAAAGCCAATACAATTAGTAATGTTTTATAATTGGATAATACTGTTGTATGCAAAAGTAATAGCAGTGAGTAATGGTTAGTATGGAGTTGTTGTAGCAGTATTTAGTTTTTATCAGTTTGTGAATTAGTGTGATAGTAACTGTGAAGTGAAATATCTGCAAATAGCTAATAGGGGTGTGTGTGTGTATCTAGGTGAGGTTTGACAGTGTTGGTGGTCTGGAGCACCACATTCGTGCGCTGAAGGAGATGGTAGTGTTCCCCCTGCTCTACCCTGAGGTGTTTGAGAAGTTCAAGATCCAGCCTCCGAGGTGAGGCCACACACACTTCCCATGGTGTAATGCAACCCCCTTAATAAACACATTTACTTTGATTCTATTTAATTTGCATTTCTCTGTCTCCTCTCCGTTCTCTCTTTCACTTCAATGGAGTCAGGCGGAGCAGGGTTGATGGTTCGAGCCCAGCTCCGCCTGACCCCATCGAAGTGTCCTTGAGCAACATACTGAACCCCAAATTGCTGCCGGTGGCAGGTTGGCACTTTGCATGGCAGCCTCCACTGCCGGTGTGTGAATGGGTGAATACATTGTAAAGCGCTTTGAGTGCTCGTAGGAGTAGAAAAGCATTATATAAATGCAGTCTATTAACCATCCATTTACCTATCTCTTTCATGTGTCTTGTCTGTTTTTCTTCACTTTCTGTTAACATCCTCTTGCTCTCTCTTTCTCTCCCTCCTTCCTTCTCTCTCTCTCTCTCTCTCCCTCTTTCGTTCTCTCTGTGTGTGTCACTCCTCTAGGGGTTGTCTGTTTTACGGTCCTCCAGGCACAGGGAAGACTCTGGTGGCCCGGGCGCTGGCAAACGAGTGTAGCCATGGCGACAGGAAAGTGTCATTCTTCATGAGGAAAGGAGCCGACTGCCTCAGCAAATGGGTGGGCGAGTCCGAGAGACAGCTCCGCCTACTTTTTGACCAGGTGAGATCATGGCCATGCCTACCACACGTGCACCGTCTCCATGGAGAGATCAAATAAGACAATAGTGCCAGGTTCCACTGACAGCTCATGTCTTTATCTTCTTTCCTCTCCTGTCTTCTGGTTTTTCTTTTCTTTTCCTCCTTTCTTCCCCCTCTCCTCTCCCTTTTCCTCTTCTCTCTCCTCTCTTCTCCTGTTGTTTTTGCTCTCTTCTTCTCTCCCTTTTCTTCTCGTCTATCCTCTCTTATCCTCTCTCTTTGTCCCTCCTCTCTTCCCCCCTCCTTTCCTCTCTCCTGTCTCCCTGCTCTTGCCCGCAGGCCTACCTCATGAGGCCCTCGATCATCTTCTTTGATGAGATTGATGGTCTCGCTCCGGTGCGGTCCAGCAGGCAGGACCAGATCCACAGGTAACACACACACACTCACATGCACGAGTGCACACACACACACACGCACACTTTCTTCCACCCAGAGTGTAATTTACATAAACTTTCCACTTTGCTGCACATAAATCTATCACTTTGTTTACCACCTTCACCTTCCCTTGCTTCTGCCTGCTCTTCCCCTCTGTGTGTGTGTGTGTGTGTAGTTCTATAGTGTCCACCCTGCTGGCATTGATGGACGGGCTGGATAGCCGTGGGGAGATAGTGGTCATTGGTGCTACCAACAGAATCGACTCTATCGATCCAGCCCTCAGGAGGCCCGGCCGCTTTGACCGGGAGTTCCTCTTCAATCTGCCCGACAAGAAGGTTTGTACAAGCACACAGATACACACACACACACACACACACACAGGCCTCAAGAGCCCTGGCTGCTTTTAGGCTCCTGGCTTCTGGTGCAGACTGTCTTCAATCTGCCCAACAAGGTCGGAAAGTGCGCTTTACCTTTTTCTCAGTCGTGAATGTATGAACACACACACACACACACACACACACACAGAAACACTGAGGAACAAGCAAGCTTTGACCAAGTTCCTCTTTCAAAGTAAACATGTACATGTAGACGTTTTTACCTTAAGAATCCTTCTTCAACCTTTCAGATAAGGTACTGACAAACACACTTGACCATCCTGACTAAAAAGTGCTAAAAGTTCTCTCTCAAAGCATGTCTGTGCACATGTTTACACACATGTGTACACACACACACACACACACAGTTGGGGAAAGCAGCTGTCTGGATTCAAAGCCCCCTCCACACACACACACACACACACACTCTCTCTCTCTCTCTCTCTCTTTCACCCACCGTGTCCAAACATGTCTTGCACTGTGTTTATGTCTGGCTGCAAGTCTCTTCTTTTTTCTTCTTCTTTCTTCTCCTCCTCCTCTCTATTTCCCATTTCTTCACCCCAATCTCTTCCCCTCTTTCTCTGTCTCTCTCTTGGCCCTTTCTCTCTCTTTTCATAACTCTGCCTCCTTTCCTCCTCTCTCATTGCTATTTTTCTCTCCCTCTTTCTCTCTCTCAACGCCTTGAGTATGTGGGGGGTTGGGAAGTAGCTGTGTGAAAATATGTGCAAATGGTTATTGGAGTGTGATGCAGTTCTGTGAGCCACGAGGGACTGACTGATTCATGATTGCTGAAATGATTCACAAAGTGCTTAATTTGTCTTAATATGTGGTGGGGGAAGACTTTGATTGTTTTCCTCTCTCTCTGTCTCTTTGTCTGTCTTTTTCTCTACTGCTTCATCCATATCTCACTGCATCCCACCCTCTCCAGGCTCGTAAGCACATTCTGGAGATCCACACGCGGGACTGGAGTCCTCGGTTGGCTGAGTCCTTTGTGGAGGAGTTGGCTGAGACCTGTGTTGGTAAGACCCACCGCACACCTGACCCACACGTGTCAAATGACCAGACCTGCTACCACTAACAGCCTGTCTGTAGCCATCTTCACACCGTCAGGGCAGGACTGGTTACCAGCCCCACTAAACCCAAACTAGTTTTGTTTCAGACTTGTCAGGCTGATGGCCACCCTGTTTTGTCCTCATATCCCCTCACAAAGCTGCGTGAAGTGGACGTCATGCATAGTGAGCCTGGATCCATCCAGGGAGAGCTGTGGGTTACTGGATAAAAGTTGTTGCAAATAAAATGTTAGGTTGGCATGCTTCAAAATGCACGCCTTTTTTGACCATAACATCATCTGATCTGTAGACCAATTGTAGCTAACACACTACTTTTTCTGGAGACTTTATGAAGCATTCACACTTACCAGAACCATTGGCACATGTCCAATTGTACTCTGTGAAAGAATAGTCATAGTTAATCTGTGAAATTATAAAGCGGTCGTGCTCAAAATCTATTTTAAGATATCCAGCATCAGGAGTAAATTATCTTCATTCCACTGCTTGGAGCGGTTTGTTATACAGAATATGCTTTAAAAAAATTTTTTCATTCCTGTGTTTTATTAAAATTCTACAGCTTGTGAAACTAAATATTAATTCATGTTTGCAAACTGCAAAGTAATTTTCAAAATGATAGTGCTATTAAGCCCTTCTCATATATTGACAATTTTATCGCACAATTGGTAGCAAATACCGGCTAATACTGTCCAGATTTTTGGTATCTGTATGTGAGTATGTGTCAATTTATGTCAGTACCTGTGTGTACCATTGTGTTTCTGTCTGTCTGTCAGTGTATTTGAGTCTTTGTGAAACTAACTGTGTGCTTGTGTGTGTCTTTCTTTGTGTTCCCCCTGCAGGTAGTGCTTGTGCTAATCTGTGTGTGTGTGTGTTCCATCTCCCAGGTTACTGTGGTGCTGATCTCCGAGCTCTGTGTACGGAGGCGGCCCTGGCGGCATTAAGGCGGCGCTACCCTCAGATCTACGGCTCCAATGCGGGAGGCCAGCGTTATCGGCTGGATGTGGGCTCCATCGTGCTGGCGCCAGGCGACTTTGGACGCGCCATGCGCTCCATCGTGCCTGCAGGGCAAAGGGCGCTGGCGCCGCCCGGCAGGGCACTGCCTACTCCACTGCGCCCCCTTCTGGAGGGAGGCCTGCAGACGGCTCTCAGGGGCCTGCTCAGGGTGTTTCCACACGCAGAGAGACACGCACATGGTAAGTGTAGAGAGGTGTGTGTTGAGGGGGGTTGTTCTTAGGGTTGTATCACACACGTGTGAGAGAGAGAGAATGTGTGTGTGTGGGTGGGTGGTTGGTTGTATGTGTGTGTGTAAGTGAGGCCTGCTCAGGGTGTTTTTGTGTGGAAACATTTTGAGCAGACACACGGCTTGGAGAGGGAGAGAAAAACAGAAAGAGTGTGTGTCTGTGTGTGTGTGCCACACTAACACCCATGTGTCAACATTTACACTTGTATAACTTGGGCTAGTGCTAGCATTTTTGATGCTCTGGGGATGCTTTTGATGCTTTCGGTCCAGGTCTGTGGGAATTCTCATGAATTTCTGCTGGAACCTCTGCAGTGTTTGTCATGCTTCTGCACTGTGTTGAACTGCATTTGTTTGGACCTTGGGGGTGGGCCAAGTGGGCTTCCATAGATAAGGCAGGGGATTTACCCAACCTAAGGAGCGTAAGCCTTTGTTCCACTAATAACCTCAATTTACTGCCCAGGCCCAACACACACACTCTCCCTCTCACTCTCTCTTCTTTCTCTCTCTCTCTCAACCAGTTATGCCCACATGCACACAGGCACATGCCCATCAACAAGCAAGTTCACAAACACAAACTCATTCACAGCCAAAAAAACAAACACCCTCACACATGTTCACCTCAAACAAATATGAATTAAAAAAAACCCTGTCGAATGTGCATTTAGATGAGGGACTCTCCAAAGGGCCAGGTCTCAGTCACGGCTTGGTGGGCAGGCTCTTATTAAGCTGAGCATTTGACGCAGTTTTAGTTTCCCCTCTGGCACTGAAGTCCCCACTCTGCACAGTGCTCTCTGAGTGGCTTGTTTTAATATCGGTGGGCTTTTTGGCAGACTTGAACACTGAGTACTAGCATTTATACAAGGACCTCTTACATAGGATCATATGCAAATTAAATGGGAGCAAGAAAACAATTCCATAACTGAAAAAAGAGAAGACAAATAACAAAATCACGAAGATAACATGCTTTTTTCATAATATTTAAGAAATTCTTGCATATGGCCACAAGAACTGTTCTGTTCTGAAGCTATATCTCCACATGTTGTGTAGGAGAACTGTGGTTCTTCTAGTTGCCATAATATGTTGGGTCATGAACTTGTAAAGCTGAAATTGTTTGTCTCCTTATGATATTTGGGGTCTGTTTGTCAGGCCTTGTTACCCAAAGAAGTGCAAACCAACATGGCTCTTTCCAGAATCCATGATACTTGTTCCTAAATAGTCTGTTAGCTTTAAAATAATTAAATGCTAAATAGTTCAATAGATAATAGAAATTCTTCTTGCTCTGTTCTTTGCTTGTGTTACTGTTCCTCATCATGGATTTCTCATGTCTGGTCTTGGGTGTAGAACTTTATTTGACTCATAAAATCAGTGGACCAAATGAAGCTTTCTGCCTGATACCAAACAGGAGCAATCTGACTGTGGCTATAACTGTACTGGTATGGAGAACAAAGCTGAAACGGAAATCGGAAACCTTATTTCCAAACTACAAATAAGAGCCATTGCCTTTTACTGTTCTGCTGTGTAACTTTTATTGTGCACCATAAAAAAAGCAAAAATCTTATTTCATTGATTTGCATCTCCTTCAGCTGTCATTTCAACTGGCATCTGTTTGCATGTAAACAGCACTGTACCTTGACATGTGTTGTGCCACTTCTATGTGTGTGTCTTGTGACACTTTCACCCGTCGCATTATGTTTGTGATGTTGAACTGTGTACGGGGCTTACCTTTGATCTCTTTTTGACCTCAGCAAACTCAGACAATCAGTTTCTGGAGGAGGAGGATGTCTACAGTGATGAGGACGACACAGCTGCCATTTATGATGTCCCGACAGCATCTCCAAAAAGACACCAGCCCTCACACAAACCCTTTCTGCATTTTACCACGTGGGTTTTAGACACACACACACACACACACACACACACACACACACACACACACTCCTTCCTTGTATATTAAGGAAAAGAGGTTGTTATATAGGCTTCAACCCATGAAATGCTGCCATCTTCTGGACAGTTTTCTAATTAGGCATATCTGTATATCTATGTATGTTGCTGAATCTGTAATTATTATCTCCTCATATATATGCTGTCATGAATTAACCTCTTTGAACATATCTTATTTCCCAAAAGATATATATTAATTAATGATTAATTAATGAATTAATTGATAAAAAATAATTAAAAATGAAAAGAAAAAAGAAAAGGAAAAGTCCCCTTGTGGCCTTGGAAGGTGTTGAGCACATCTCTTCTCTACATCAGCCTCATCTCATCTCTGATTTAGGGGGCAAATTGGATTGGCTCTCACCACATTAAGGCTCTGTAGGTGTTCCAGGTTGTCCTAAAGCTTTAATATTGGGGGGCTAATTGGTAATGCGCTCAATACACAAAGGTCCTGTATGTGTCCCAGGTTGTCCTGAAGCTTTGATATTTTCCACCACGACACACATTGGAAAGCCCAGAGTTTAGAGGAATTCAACAAAGATCTCTTGAATCTAGAAGTTGATGTATTAGAATGGGAATGTTTGAGTTACTTTGTACAGGCTTATACACTGTATTGCAAGAGGTGGTAAGCTGTAAGCTAATTAGAGCTCAATGTGACAGTGCTATCAAACAGCTAACTGTGAAATGCGAATGTAAGACATCTGCCATGTGCTTGCTTATCTTCTATTGTAAAGGACACTGTATAAATGTAATGCATGTAATGTAACTGAATTATCTTCCAAACTAAAAGGCTAGATATTTCCTCAGGAACTGGAAGGTCCGTGTTACATGTTTAACTCCAGTAAGGCAATTAGGATTGGGTTTCATCAGTTGCTATGGCACGATAATATCAGCTGCCCACCTCAGAAAAACTGATTCATGTTTATTTTTTCTCATGATTTGACATGCACATAAAAATACCTAAATGGGTGTTACAAAAAATAAAAAGATTTTACTTGGAGTTTGCAGGTGAATGGACTGGATTGAGTGATGGGTATGGATACTATGGATGCTAAGTTGAGTTGTTTTCACAGGTCTGCCTACATCCAGCCCATGTCATATCGTCCGCGGCTGCTGCTAGCGGGGCCGGGGGGGTTGGGACAGAGCTCCCATTTGGCCCCCGCCGTCCTGCACCGTCTGGAGGAGCTCAGCACCCACCAGCTGGACCTGCCTACCCTCTACTCAACCGGCACCAAAACGCCAGAGGAGTCCTGCACTCAGGTAGGCACACACACACACGCACTCTGACTCTCACACACACACACACACACTCACACACTCTCACACACACTCATACACACACATACTCATACACTCACACATACACTCACACTCATACACACACACACACACACACACACACAGTGTGACCATGCTCCTTCAGTACCAAGACACCTTGCATGGCTTTTGGTATGGTATTTGTCAGCATGTATGGACACATTTACAAGTATAACTAATATTATTGCATCCTTCTGGCATTGTGTGTGTGTTTGTGTGTGTGTGTTCGTTCAGGTGTTCCGGGAGGCTCGCAGGAGCATGCCCAGTGTGATCTACATGCCGCACGTGAGTGAGTGGTGGGAGGCGGTCAGCGACACTGTCAGGAGCACCTTCATCACGCTCCTGCAGGACATTCCCTCACTCTCACCCATCCTCATCCTCGCCACGGCTGACTGCCCCTACACACAGCTGCCCGAAGAGGTAAGAGACACACACTCACACACACACACACACCTTCATCACGCTCCTGCAGGACATTCCCTCACTCTCACCCATCCTCATCCTCGCCACGGCTGACTGCCCCTACACACAGCTGCCCGAAGAGCTGACACATACGCATGTGCAACGCTTGCACACGCACGCACGCACACACACACACTCTCACACTCTCCTGCAGGACATCCCCACACTCTCACACTTTGTCATCCTCATTATGGTGGACTGCCCCTACGCACAACTGCCTGAAGAGCGAGCACGCACGCACGTGCACACACACACACACACACACTCCTACCTTTCATGACACTTCTCATGTTCATGGTGGTTGACTGTGTACTTATATGCAGAAACACTTACATCCCTTTAATGATGTGGACAATGCAGATATTTCTGGCACTATGCTAAGCTAAGCCTTCTGGCTTTAGCATGCATGTGTTTTATCTAATATGTTGTTAGTTGTAGGGCCATGTCTCCTTATGTTCCGTTTAGGCCCAAGACATGTCTGCCATAGAGCTTCTATCATTTGTCAGCATGTGTGTGTGGTTTGCATCTTTGCTTGGCTACAGTGTGTGTGTGTGTGTGTCTGTGTGTGTCTGTGTGTGTGTGTGTGTGTGTGTGTGTGTGTGTGTGTGTGTGTGTGTGTGTTTGTGTGTGTTTCTGGCATGTTCAGTGTGACAGCTGTCATCCCAGCAGCCCTCTCGGCAGGGGTTAGTGCTCAAATTAGAACCATGGAGCAACACACACACACAAACACACACATAGTCCATGGGCATGGGACAGCACACAGCAATTACAGAATGACACACTCTGTCCTAACTGCCTGTTTATTGGACAACTACTGAGCTGTTTTGTCTTTGCAAACACCATCCAAGAGAACATCCATATAAGCGTTCTCCCTTTCAGCGATATACCTTTTTAATGCTTTTTTTGGTGTGAAAAAGGAGAAGGCCAGTTTGCATGTGATGGAACAATAGTAGAACCTCCCAATACCTCCTCCTACAGCCAGCAGAATAACCAGTGAGCCACTTTTTCTAAACAACTGGATTTCTCCTTGGTAGTATAGCATAGTATAATATACCAATAGTATACTGTATATAGCATAACATAGAGAACATATGTATTGTGTTTCTGTTCAAAATGCATTCTGAAGGCCAGCCACTTGATGGCACTGTTTGTGTAGGCTACCAGAGGTAGATACACCCAGATCTGTACCCTGTGTCTGTGTTGGGCATGTCCCCAACCTTCCTCCTTTTATTATGAGGGCATACCCTACCCACCCAACCACATGCCAGCCTTGGCCTGCCCAGGTAAACAACATCTGCAGTGGCCGAGGAGTTGGCATGGGCAGCCCTGCCCTTTGGAGGTGGATAGGCACAGCACTGAGCTGGCAAGGCCAGGTGTGTTACGTGGGTGCAGGTGTCAGTGTCCGTGTGTGTGTGGGATTATCTGGAATGGGATCCAGGGATAGCCCTTTGTGTGTGTGTCTTTTCTCATTCCCTTTTTCTCTCACTGTAGTTGGCTGCAAAGGGTGTGTGTGTGCTCACCACCATCATCTGTTGCCAGTTGTAGGCCATCTGTAGTGCATGTTTGTGATTTTTTCTGTATAGCTGTGTGTTGTTGTGTTCTCACTACGTCTAGTCTAGTGTAGGGGCAGGGGGGGCAGGCAGCCATGGTCTACTGGTTAGGGCTTCAGGCCTGTAACCAAAGGGTTGCCGGTTTGATCCCTGACCAGTGGACCATGGCTAAAGTGCCCTACAGCAAGGCCCCTAACCTCTCACTGCTCCCCAGGCGCTGCTATAGTAGGCAGCTAACTGCTCTGGGTTAGTGTGTACTTCACTTCACTGTGTGCTATGTGTGTTTCACTGATCCACGATTGGGTTAAATGCAGAGACCAAATTTCCCTCAAGGTACCAAAACAGCATAGATTATTTGATTATTATTATGAGGTCCAACTTCGGTGGTATGTGAAGTGTATGCCCTTTTGTGTGTTCTAGGTTAAGACCATTTTCAGTCGAGCTCGCGGGGAGGTGGTGTGTGTGGGTCTTCCAGGAGATGAGGAACGCAGGAAGTTCTTCAGTGACCTTATCTTGGTGCAGGCCACCCAGGCCCCGCCCCGACGCAGAAACCCAGGTACGCTAGGATCCAGGGAACACCTGGCAAGTGGGGTGGGCTGGTCCAGTGAGTGAAACCAGTGTGCATGTTTGTGTGTGGTGGTAGGGGGCATGCAGTGCGCAAGGATCCAGCTGTGTGTGTGTGTGTGTGTGTTTGTGATTGTGTGTGTGTTTTGTGCATGTGAGTATGCACGCTTACATGCTTGTGCGTGCGTGCTTCGGTGAGTACAATGGGGCTGTATAGACATGTGCTATGGAATCTTACATCACAGCGGAGTCAAGCAGTCAGGGTCTCTTGAGAAACACTTAGGACCTGTGGGAATGGAGTTTGCAGGAATGCACTGGTTCCTGGTACACAGGAAGAGACACAGGGACCCAGCAGGCTCTACCCAGCGGTTGCTCCACAGGAGCAGACTGACAGAGGGGTGCACTGAGACCTGTGGTGCTTAAGAGTTATAAGCCACTGTTCTTCACTCCCTAAGGAGGGAAGTTTCGCTCAACTTGCTCTAGGACCCTGTGGAGTTTAGTCAGCAGACATGCAGGTTTTTAGGGAGCACAGTGGAGAGATCACCTATAAAGAGACTGAGCACTAGGACCCAGAAGGCTCTGGACAGACTCTTATTTGGACCTGCTGCTGTTCTTCACAGTTTGTTCCAGGTGCACTAGGACCCTGAGGAGTTGAGTCAGCAGGAGGACAGGGTTTGACAGGTATTGGACAGACAACCAGATCAGGGATTCTGAACTATGAAAGAGCAGGAACTCAAAGAAGCCTGTAGCTCACAGCAGACTAAACCACAGCGGAGAGGTGCACTCTGGGATATGGAGTTTGGATCTGTTTTTCAGAGTTGTGTGAATGAAGTGAGGGGAACTCACACAAGGTGCTCGAGGACTCAGTAGAGTTGTTCCTTAGGCAGAGCTCTGTAGTGTGATCACAGATATATTCGTTGGAGTGTTTGTGTGTGTGTGTGTTGGGAGGTTGAGAGTTCTTGTTTGATTTCTTTGTTGTTTTTTTCTTTTGTTTCCGTGTTGTAAACAGCCTGCAGTATCAGCTCATAGTTATTGAAGAGAAGGGAAAGTAGGTGAGAGCTCCAGAGGAAAGGCTGGTGGCTTTGATTGATTTAGTGGGACCTAAGGCACATACACACACACACACACACACACACACACACATACACACACACACACACACACACAGTGTTAGCTGTGTATTGCATTGTGCTGTCCATGGGAATTTGAATCTGGCTATCCACTGACAACAAATGTTCTGTGGAAAGCAGGCCCCTAGTAATGACAGAAGTAATGACAGAAGACGTGTGTGTGTGTGTGTCTCTAAGATGGCAATACATTGATGTTGCATCATGTGTGCATTGCACTGGCTGGTCCTATATAGTGATCCAGACAGACAGAGATAGAGAGAGAGAGATGAGGAAAGAGAGAAGGGGTTATCAACTGTGTCCTTGCAACCATGTTCGTAATTGTTTGTTCCATATTCCAGTCTGATTCCAGTGTTCCATGTTCTTTGTTCTGTGTTCCATATTTTTTGAGTAGTGTGCCATCATGAGGCTGGTGTGAAACACACACACACTCTCTCTCTCTCTCTCTTTGTCAGGGTTGCATTACATGCTCAAGGTTCTCATCTCCTCAGCTTGTCAAGAGGGAACCCTTAATGATCTCTCCGTCACACTCACTCACTCACTCACAGACAGAGAATCATCTTCATTAGTGACAGCCAGAATAGGCACCTCTCCGTATGCAATGATGGGAGTTTGACTTTAGCACATGCTGGCAGCTTTACTGATATACATACATATACACACACATACACACACCTGTAAAAGTGTGTGTATCAGTAGCCCTTGTGCATGGCCGGATGATTCCCCCTTGAGAATCTCTCTCTATTCCTCTCCTGTCCTCATGCTTCCCACCATGCCCTCTGCTGGCTGCTGGACTTTCTTCTTCCTGGGAATGGGAAGGGGGGGGGCACATTGAACTTCAACTCTAGGGAGGATTCATGTTGACAGCATGGGAGGGGGGCCGTCTTTCATATGGAAATCTGGGCATGGCTGCTGCCTCCCATTGATGATCAGCAGGGGGGAATTTCCTGGGGTTTCTGGTTGGGGGTCCCCTTAAATAAAAGAACAGACCCGTTTCACTTCCACATACACCTACTGCTCTCCTCTCTCCTGTCCACTCCTCATTTCTCCTCTCCTCTCCTAGTTCCTTCCTTCACCTCACCTCTATTTCCTCTATCTCTCCCTATTCCTCTATTAGTTCTATTTTTCACTCATTTGCTTCTCTCTTCTCTCCTCTTCCTCATCTAGTTTTGCCCCCCCCTTTCCTCCTCTCCCATCTCGTCTCCCTAGGCTGCCCCATGGCAAGCTCTTGCCTGCCTCTGATGAGCTGCCCGTGCCCCATTAGTTGTAATTAGGTTCACCCGCCATATAACTGCCAGCCTCACTCACTCTAAATACGAGAGAGAGAGAGAGAGAGAGAGAGAGAGAGAGAGAGAGAGAGAGAGAGAGAGAGAGAGAGAGAGATGTACAGAGAGGTGGAGAGAGAGAGACATACAGAGAGGTGGAGAGAGAGAGACATACAGAGAGAGAGAGAGAGAGAGCGAAGGGGAGATGCTCTAGACAAAACTTTGGCTCTGACAAGTTGGCACCCCTGGCAATCGTCTGCTGCTGCTCAGATGGTGGACATCTTAATTGGATGATTATCAGCAGAGACAGGTTGTAGGTGTGAGGTATGTGTGAGTGTGTGAAGCACGGGGGGTTGAAGGACATCTCCCTCTTTGGCAGCTTGCTTGTTAGGAATTGTTGAGGTACATTGTTGAAGCCTTGCCCCTTCCAGGCACAGATTTGGCTCGCGCTCTGCCCGAGTCTTGCCTCTCACCCTGGGCTGTCAGTTTCACTTTGAACTGCTTCTTCTGTGTTGTTCAGCATTGACTGCTGAATGTGTGGGCTCCAGTGATGAGGTCGAAAGATGAACTTCACAGTAAAGCATGGCAACCCATCAGCCTCTTACTTGTTAGACTTCCACTGCAATAATGTTTCTGTTTGGAGATGCCCCATATGGGTATATTTTTCTGTCTAAACATGTGGGTGGTGGTTGGGGTTGGGAAGCTAGCTTGGTTTATAGAGTTCTGTGTTAGTGTTTTACCTGTTTGTTTTTTTCCCTCCACATCAAGTTGGGGGAGAACCTGGAGAAGGTATTGTTTCGTTCTGTCCGACACTTTGAAAATATTTTTTAAACTGTTTTCCCCCTAAAGGGTTTTGAGATGGGGTCTAGTGTTGTTAGAGCTGTAACTTCTCTTCTTTCTCCTGGCCCAGAGGGTTGGGGAATATGAGCTGCAGGTCAGATGGATGGTTGGGTGGTGGTGTGTGTGTGTGTGTGTGTGTGTGTGTGGGGGGGGGGCACATTAATTCTCTCCTCATCTCCTCCAATATTGTGTGTGTGTAGTGAAGGTTCTGCAGGTGTGTGTGCATGTAGCCGTTAAACTCTCTCCTTGTCTCCTCCTGCTGTGGGTGTGTGTGCAATAGAGGTTCTGGAGGTGTGTGTTTGTAGGGGTAGATATGTAGCAGTTAGGGCTTGTTTACACGTTAGTAGATGTTTTTATAAACAAATAACTGGTTTTATCCATTTCTTTTTTTTAATTGCCTTTACATGTATCCACAGGATCCAGCATTTTTAAATATATCCTCTTTGGAGATCCATGACATATTAACAATCCATTGACATATTAACAAAAAGCCTAAATGTATAAAAAATACAAAATATCTATATACTCGTAAACAAGACCTTAATGTCTCTCTTGGTGTCCCCCTGCAGTGGGTGTATGTGTGATGGAGGTCCTGGAGGTGGAGCAGGTGTCGGGCCCACGGCAGCTCTCTGCGGAGGAGCGGCGGCGTCTGGAGGAGCAGGAGGAAAACACACTGCGCGAGCTGCGCCTCTTTCTCAGGGACGTGACACGCCGCCTTGCCACCGACAAGCGCTTCCTCATCTTCAGCAAGCCCGTCGACATCGAGGAGGTGAGACGCTAACACACAAGCACACATTCATCTTCAAACAAGCCTGTCGACAGTAGGAAGGTGAGACACATACATGGCAACATATTTAGATAAGGCAGACCTGACAACATTGAGGAAGTGAGAAATCTCTCTCTCTCTCTTCTCTTCTCTTCTCTTCTCTTTCTCTTCTCTTCTCTTCTCTTCTCTTTCTCTTCTCTTTCTCTTCTCTTCTCTCTCTCTCTCTCTCTCTCACACTCACACTCACACTCACACACACACACACACACACACATACACACACACAATTGCCTCACACATGCAAAAATTGCTTCCTTATTTCAGTAAACTCATTGAAATAGAGGACATGAGGAGACACAGGCACACACAAACACACTTAGAACGTCATCATCTTGAAGACTCCCCTTCATCAAGAAGGTGAAGGATGCATGCAAGCACAAGTACTTCTGCACATTTTAACAAACCCAATGACAACCAAAAGTGTGTGTGAGGTGCACACAAACTCACAAACACAGACAAGTGCATCATCTTCAGTAATCCCACTGACATCTTGGAGGTCAGACACACACACACACACACACACACAAATACACATGGACAAGTGCTTCCTGATCTTAAGGTAGGCAGAACACACACTCATATCCACTTTCCCCTCTCAGGTGTCTGACTATCTGGAGGTAATCAGGCAGCCCATGGATCTGTCCACCATCATGACAAAAATCGACACACACAAATATCTTGTGGCCAAGGACTTCCTGTCTGACATTGACCTCATATGCAGCAACGCGTTAGAGTACAATCCTGACAAGGACCCAGGAGGTAAGGGAACACCTGAGCACAACACACCACACACACACACACACACTCAAAACATAAGAGTATAATCCTAACATGGACTCAGAAGATAAAGCTACACACTCATTCATAAAACAAGAATATGAGAAGGACCCGGGGGGTAAACGCACGCACACTTGTGCACTCATGCACACGCATACATACACATACATACACAGAAAGACACATGCACTTAGAATGCATAAGAGTACCGTCCTGGCAGAAAGAAACCCTCGAGATCACAAGATCATCACACACGCACACACACACACAGGCACATAGACCCATTGGAGCAAACCTAGCAAACCCTTCACAGCATCGTTGGGACAGTAACGAATCTCTCTCATCAGTCCTATATGTGATGCCTTTTTCATAAATGTATTCAGTAACATATTCTTCTCCCCCGTGCTGTGACTCGCATGATGTCAGAAGTTGTAGAGTAGTTGTCAAGTGCCCGTCTCTTTCAATGTTCCTCCATCTGGAGATGTTTCCCTCAAAGATTTCACAGAGCCGCAACCGTCAGAAGATTATAGGGTAACAATGATTTTTTTTTTTACACAACCCTGAGTCGGCAAAGCTGGTAGGAAATTTGGCTCGGGTGATGTTGCTCTGTTAGATCCTGACACAGTGATAACTTAAAAAGGATCTGACAGACGCTGAAGATTCGCACAAGCTATATCTGCTTCTTACTTACATCTTGGAGCTAATTTTTATTGGATATAAGACACATCATTGTGCATCTGTTGTATCTCGGTTTCGAAATGATGTTTCTTGTGTCGTGAGTTGACTTCTGTCCGTCACCTGGGGATGGTGCCAGATTGCTTCTGTCTCCAGTCAAAAGGCATCATTCATATAAACTGCTACCCAAGTGCTCTCTTGGAAGCATTAACCTCTTCTGGAGTGTGGTCATTTCCATTCTCTTCCCAAAGCGCTTCTTTGACACCAGCTCAACCACTCAACCGCTCGTACTCCCATTTGCTCACGCTGTGTAGCATTAGTGTTCCCACAATGCTTTTGGGAAGCACACAGGGCCCTAGACAGCCATATTGTGGGCTCCCATAGGCGCCATCTTGGCTCCAGCAGGTGCCAAATTGGTTCTGCAGGGCTCCATTTTGGCTCTGTTGGGCAGGGCTACATACAGTATGTGTCATTCCAGTAAAAGTCAATAGCTTATTGTCTCATCAAGGGAGAGACATCACTTCATCTTGATGCCAGTATCGACAGGCAGTTGTTGCAGGATAAAAGGGTCTTGATTGTGCATTTAAGCTGGTATTGAACGGCTTGATGAACAAGACGATTTCCTGTTGCAGTGTGTGAAATTTTTATTATAATTTTTATTTGTTAATATTTTTTTGTGAAGTGAAGCACGCAAGAAAGTGTCACACTTTCATGGAGTTCATTATTAACTAAAGAACGACTAGATTTGAGCGCGTAGTTCACGGGTGCTGGAAAATAAGGCCACAGTATCAGAAAACTGCCTCGTTTTCATAGACACACACACACACACACACA
The DNA here is from genome assembly GCA_027481765.1 of Tenualosa thibaudeaui. NCBI lineage: Eukaryota > Metazoa > Chordata > Actinopteri > Clupeiformes > Clupeidae > Tenualosa > Tenualosa thibaudeaui. The sequence goes on along the minus strand of JAIFZK010000001.1, from coordinate 7,257,100 downwards.
CACACACACACACTCACTGTTTGACCTGAATCAAGACCTCAAGGCCCCTCCATGTCTCTCTCTTTCTCATGAAGGGATTCATAAATAGTAAGACAGCATGAGGCCAATTAAGAGAGTTTACAAGATTTATTTACTCAGCTTTTTTCCAATCATGGTTATATATTAGCATGCAAACACATACATGCATGCATGCATACATACATACATACATACATACATACATATGTACATACATACATGCATGCATGCATACATACATACATACATACATGCATTCATATATACATACATACATACATACATACATATGTGCATTCATACATACGTGCATTCATACATACATGCATACATACATGCATACATACATACATACATATGTACATACATACACACATACATACACACATACATGCATACATACATACATGCATACATGCATACACACATACATACATATGTACGTACATACATACATATGTACATACATACATATGTACATACATACATGCATACACACATACATACATGCATACACGCATACATGCATACACGCATACATACATACGTACATGCATTCATACATACATGCATACATACATGCATACATACATACATACATGCATTCATATATACATACATACATACATACATACATACATATGTACGTACATACATACATATGTACATACATACATGCATACACACATACATACATGCATACACACATACATACATGCATACACACATACATATGTACGTACATACATACATGCATACACACATACATGCACATATAATGGGTATATTTGCAGAGTGGTTTCACACACACACATACACACACACACACACACACACACACCTGCAGTGGGTGTGTGTGCACACACACGTGTGCTCATATTCATATACATGCACATAAACACTTACATATGTGCCAAGTCCCCCAAACATACATTATGTACCACAGGCGCACGCATCCACCATCAATCCACTTGCACATACACAGATGCATACCTGCCTCCCCCACACACAAATATGGATACACATAGTATACATGTACACACACACACGTTATTGGTCCTCTCAGGTTGTTGTGACCATGCTTGTTGATTGTTCACCTGCAACTCTTAGGGGTACAGTAACACTAGGCTAGCTATTAGCATTTAAAAACTCAGAAATCACACACACACACACACACACACACACACACACACACACACCAACCAATTGTGGTAATGGCCCTCTGCCAGTAATGCCAGTAGTGCCTCTGCAGACAGATGTGGAGCACCAGCATCAGCCCCGTGCAGAGATTGATTGTGACACTTCAAGCCACTTGAGACACTTGCTGTATTGTGTGTCTGTGTGTGTGTATGTTTGTGTGTGTGTGTACTGTATATGTATGATCACCACTGTATCCTAACCATGACCAATACCTGCCCCTACATATAGGGACCTACATCCATATCCACATTCAACCTTACTATCACACACCTTGTGTGGTAGAAGATGTTAAACTGCAGTGGCAGACTCTGCATGATGCTCCACATCCCAGCTTCCTGCTCTGAATGCTGCCACAGCTGTCATGATGACGGAGCAGTCGGAGTGATCCGATTGGCTGTGCGGTTGGCAGTCAGACGCCGTCATGCCACGTTATGTCCCGCTGCGGTGTCACCCCACTATCCTATTCAGTCCATTTCCACGGCATGACTGAGACAGTTCAGAAGACTTTGAAACACAGCTGCATTTTGTAGCGGGATGAAAAAGAATTATTTAAAGATGTTTTGCTTCTGTTGTTTGTTTTTTTTTTTTTTTTTAAAAACATTTTCTCCCCTGTTCTCTATGCCGATAGTGCAAGTCAGTGCCGCTGTGGCGACATAGTTGCTGAAACCGACCCAACTCTTCGCTAACAAGCAGAACGCTGCACAAAAACTCACGGAGAAGATCTCCCTAAGTGCGAAAGCCCAGCAGGAGCTACGCCCCCCTACCGGATGCTTCTCTCTTCTAATTAGTGCCCGGCTTGCTGGCACTGGGAGTGCCCGCCTGCCCCTCTCCCCTCCTTCACTCCTCTCAACCCCCCTGCCAGGCAGAGTCCCCCCCCCCTCACCTTGTGCACCGGAAGCCAGTACCCAACCCAGCACCCCTCCCTACCACCACCACGCTGCTTGTCAGAGCTAGCACGCCTAACGAGGCCCCCCTACAACCCATGTATGCCCCCTGCAAAGCCTGTCAGTGTACAGAGCACACACATACATGCACACACACACACACACACACACACACACACACGCACACAGTCAGATCTCTCTCTCTCGCTCTCTCACTCTCTCACTCTCTCACTCACTCACTCTCACACACACACACACACACACACACACAGTCAAATAACACACTGTCTCTCTCACACACAAACACACACATACACCTCTGTTCTCACCTTGGTTTTGTGTATTTCGCTGTTTTTGTTTTCACTGTAGCTTTTTTGTGTTTTCCTCTTCTTGTTGTGTCTGTGTGTTCCTTTGCTCCTTCTTTGTGATGGTTGAAGGACAGTGTGTTAGATTTTCCTGTGTGTGTGTGTGTGTATGTGAATGAGAGAGAGAAGAATGAGGCATGCATGTGCACGGAAGTCCCCTGATAATTACCACCCAGTGGAAATGCATTTTTCTCCTCTCTCTCTCTCTCTTTCTTTATCTTCTCTACTCCCACTGTGGTGAAGAAAGAAAATGCAATGAAAAGACAATAATCCCTTTAGTGGTAGGCTCTCTTGTGGGCTGGGATGCTTGTGTGATGGAGAAGTTCCTAGAAAACCCCAAACTAAAGAAGAGCTGATTATGAGGGAGACAGAGGGCCGTCCACTATAGGAGAAGAGGCTTGGATGAGATTAATGGGTTTATTTGCAGAGTGGGTTTACACACACACACACACACACGCGTGCACACACGTGCGCATCTCATCCATGCATGCATACATATGCATACAGTCAATCAACTTTACCAGATTACCAGACCTGCCCATTGTGAACCCATTGTGTCACTTTGGGTTGAAGCGTATGCTAAATCCAAGTCTTTGACGTCATTATTAGTCTTTGACTTTTGGATATGCACATTACTCGCTAAACATCAGATGCTGCCATTGTTGAGATGCATGCACACACACACACACACACACACACACACACGGTTATTAAAGTTTTAAAAGTCATAAATACTTCATCATCATTTATATTAATTTGATTGTCTTACCTTCAGTTCAATTGCTTTGGACTGACTTTTTAAAATGTATTGAACATATAATAGCATGTATTATAACAGGTTAATATGTGCATGTGTTCGGTGGTCAATATATAAGCATATATGTTTATAACATGTTTCGTGTGTCTGTGTGTGTGTGCGTGCGTGTGCGTGTCTTGCTCCTCAGATAAGGTCATCCGGCATCGGGCCTGCAGTTTAAAAGACACAGCCCATGCCATGATCGCCTCAGAGCTTGACCCTGAGTTTGACCGCATGTGTGAGGAGATCAAGGAGTCACGCAGGAAAAGAGGTGATTAACACACACTCAGTATGTCACACTCTCACATTATATGTACATACTCGCATATTTTCTCTCTCTCTCTCTCTCTCTATCTCTTTATCACTGTCTGTTTATCTCATTCCTTTTCCTCATGTTTTGTTAGAGAAAGTATTGTATCTGTCTATCTGTCTGCCTGTCTGTCCATCTGTGCACGTGTGTGTTTGTATCCACTCACACAACAGCTACATAATAGCTAATAGTCAGGTTTATTTTTATATCTTGGCCCATGTACATGATCAAGAATTAGTTTTCTTTGTTAACACTGTGAGAGATGTGGAATGAGTCAAGACTTGAATGAGCGAATTGGGAGTGATGGGAGTGAATTGGAGCAAGACTGTTGGAGCTAGAGTTTTATCTTGTGTGAGTGAGTTTGCGTGTGGATATTTTTGTGTGTGTTTGTGTGTGTGTGTGAGCATGTGAGCATGAATATTGCATTGCGCCAGCAGTGAACTTCTGTAGAGACAAGGCCATGCTCAATATTTAATCAGTCTGATGGAGGGGAATGTTCATGTATCATGATATAGTATGCAACATCAGTGTTATTCTATCTCTCTCATTCATATAGAAATGTCTGTATACATTCCATGCAGAGACTAGGAAGCCTCATGGAATTGTGTATATTTTAATACTACTGTAAAACTAGAAGACATACTGTATGTTTGGATGATTTTTGGGTGTCTTTTGCCTGAAGGAGTTTGTCAAACACATTCTCTATCTTACACACACACTATCTTACACACACACACACATATTCAGGCAGCAGCCTGGTCACCCAGGCTCTCTTGTCTCAGTTGTCGTGGTAACTGTAACTTTTTGTCTTTCCTTTAAGCAGAGCTGCAGTCACCCCCGGCGACACAGCAGCCGGTGACTACCCCAAGCCCTGTGGAAACCAGAAAACCTGCGGGAGAGGAGACTGCTGGGAGCAGCACTCAGGCACATGACGAGGCACATGAGAAGCACTACAGCAGTGAGTACAGACACTCACACACACACACTCACACTCACACACACACATCTGTGAAAGACAATAACTGCGCACACACACGCTCATAACACAGACACACAGTTGACCACACCAGAGGCGACTTCTCCATTGAGGAAATGGAAGGAAGATCCTCCCTTAAATTTTTAAAGAAAGAACTTCCAGGAGAAATTGATAAAAAATCACATATATTTAGTAGATAAACATGCAAAAACATATCAAAACAGCTGAAATAATTCTATTTTAACACTACGAAAACAGAAAAAAAGTCACCAAAATATCATCCTCCCCTTACTCCCTCATTATAAACACTACGAACCCGGGCGATTTGTGGGCTCCTCTTTTAACATTAAGTGAATGGCAAAAAGGGGAGGAACGTCCTCCCTTTGGGCGGGTCAGTTCAAAATGCTCGTCTGTCATCAATCAGCCAATCACCGGAGCCACATTCGTCAATGGGCCCAATCAGAATGAAAGGGTGGGTTGATGGGTTGACACGCAAGGTCTTGTACTACTGTCATTGTCGACAGATCTAGCATTCATGAAGGTGCAGACGGCGGAGAGTTTGAGCCTTTGTAGAGTTTTGCTTTTATTGTGTCAATAAAAAAAGGATGGAAAAACCAGACGTATTCATGATGTTAAATACCCCATTTCACACACTGGCGGATGATGAGAAGGTGAAAATCTAAACAGAGGGGAGACCAGTTTCAAAAATTGACATTGAAAAACTGAATGGTTAGGTCAGTGTGTTTAACACCTAACTGCTAGTGCTACCAGTAGTCGTCTATGCTGGTCTTGCCTGTTGGTAAAGAAATCTCAAACATGGTCTGTGCAGGGATTTACTGACCTTAAAAATTTGGACAGGGCCACCAAGCGTCACAACAAGTGCAACTACCGCGTTGGTGCAGCTATTCGCGTAAAATTGCTAGGTAGCGTGCCCGCTGATCAACTTGTGGACAAGGGTGCCAGGTTGCAAGTGGCACAGCACAATGCTAAAGCGCGTCGTAATGGGGATACACTGAAGCGTTTGGTTGATGCTACAGGCATGCAGGAGCTGGCATTTAGGGGATGTGATGAAGGGCCAAATTCAGATAACAAGGGCAACTATAATGAGTTTGCAGAGCAGTTGCAATCTTCTGGTTCAAAATCATTTCTGCCACTTTCACAATATTGCAGTGTAAAGCACAAAAGACAACAAAACAAGAAAACAAAAAACAACTACCAAAAAACAAACTATACTCATTGCACTGTATGGTATTTTCCATGCTGACATGTGTCCTCAAAAACAAATTAATTTTATTTAACACTATCCCCATAAGAGCAAGCACCAAGACACCTTTCTGGTTTTGTAATTCTTTCTGTCTCTTTCAACAATCTACCCATCCCATCTACTCACATTTACCCGCTCATTCACCCACCTGACCACTTTTCCCCGTCCTCCCCTATTTTTGTGACTGCCAGTCGCCACTGGACCACACGCATACTCATACACAGACACACAGATGAGCACACATACACATTCCAAATTCACACACTCACAAACACACCTACAAGAATGAGAACACACACACACACACACACACAGGCGACACAGGAAGGTGGTGCCTGTCTCTGAGCCAGCCCAGCAGCAGGACACTGGCTTCAGGACGAGGACAGCCCTCATGAGTCATCATGTAGGTCTGGCCCTCAGTGTGATGCACAGGTTGGGAGATGGAAAACAACATCAACAAACAACAACAGCAACATTTCAAATTAACAGTCGCAGTAACCAAACCAGAGCTGCCACCAACAGCCTAATTAACAACCAAATCAACGACCACAGTATACACTATTATATAGGGCTCTTTCTCAAGTGACCATGTTGTTGACATGCCTCAGCTATTCCTGCGGACTAATTTCAATTAAAAGTTAACTTTCAGTCTCCCCTCTTTGTAAATTACGTTTAGCCTAATTAAAGAGTTTGAATCAGCGCTGTGAAGCAGACGCACTGCAAACTGTTCGATGCTGTGCAATCATCCGTCGTATTTCCCTTTGCGTTTTCGGACAGTGGTTATCAAAAAGTGAGCTTAGGTCTTATAGACGACTGCATTAACTGACTGATTCCATGTCAGCAATATGGCCGCAGATACCTCTGTGATGCAGATCAAAAGAGCCTAATACATTAAATCCAATATTAAATTATTTTGTACTTGTCTATGTATTGCTGATATATATATATATATATATATATATATATATATATATATTAGGGTGTTGGCAATATTCTTGCTCCAACATCTTTTTGCACTAAGGCAGGTCCCACTTTCATCGTTTCAACTGCCTCCTACATATTTTTACACCACCATGTCACTTCAGTGACAGTTGCATAATTTGTCATTTTTATATATTTTAAATTTTTTATAGTATTAAAGTTCTGTAGTTCATGTACTTTTTATAGTTTTGTGTACTTGTATTTGTTGCCAACAGCAACAAAACCAGTAAACTCAATCAGCAATGAAAGTAATTTATTATTAAACAACAAAATCAACTTGGGTTGAAAGCTACTTTGATTCAGTCCCACAGAGTTTCACTGGCCGAAGCCCACCATGTAAAAGTAGTAGTGGATGTAACCTGTGCAGTAAATTAACAGTGCAAAACTTCACTGATGACGTGTGTTCTAGGACCAGTGATGTGTGTCTTGTATATCCTGAATTAATTCTCAATGCATAAATAAGTCACACACATAAATTTCACACATTAATCGTGCTTGCTACAGGCCTTCGGAACTGCCAGCATGCCTGTCTGTCAGTTTTCATGTGTGTGTGTCTGTGTGTGTACGTGTGCATTGCGTGCGTTGAGTGTGTGCGTGCGTGCTGTCTGATTAAGGGGAAGTGGCAGCACTTGGATCACTTTCACTCTCTGAGGCCCTGTATAAATCTCTCTCTCTTTTCTCTCTCGCTTTCATTCTCGATGGCTCTCAGTGTCACATACCAGTCAGACTCTGTTACACACATACACACACACACACACACACACACACACACACACACACACACACACACACACTCTGTTCAGAGTATCTCATACACATACATACATTCATACACACACACACACACACACACTCAACACCTGCTCTTACACACACATATTCAGTCATTAGTCATCCCTTTTGCACGCATGCATACGCACAATTACAAACATTCAACACCCTGCTTTTACACATGCACATTCAAATATTCACTCACTAGTCAACCCTTTTACACACGCACACACACACAGATTGAGTTCTCCTCCGTCGTTATCAGGTTGAGTTGGTTTTGTGCCATCCTTTTACTTCAGGTTTGGTTAGACAGCCTCACAGACACAAAGACACACACACACACACACACACACACACACACACACACACAGGCTTACAGACAGGCCTTTTCACACACTCCATCATTGTGTTTATTGGATTTATGTTTGGCTAGGTGTAGGGGTTTGATATGCCGCTCTCCCTTGAGCTGGACCCCTTGAGTATTGTAATCCATCCATGGTGACGCGTGTCTGTTCGTTAAACACACGGGGTGGCTTCACTGGTGTCAAACCCAGAGTTTGTTTACATTAGATATTTAAAAAGTTTAAGTCAGAGAGGAGTCTGATCTCTTAGGACTCTGATCGCAGAGAGAGGAGTCTGATCTCTTAGGTCTCTGATCGCAGAGAGAGGAGTCTGATCTCTTAGGTCTCTGATTGCAGAGAGAGGAGTCTGATCTTCTCCGAAATAGCTGCTGGAGGTTTGCCTGCTGCTTAGTAAGACCTGCCTTAAAGAAGAAATCTGGTGTAAGTCAATGTATAGCCCTGTTCAAGGTCACAGAGGGCTGTCAGTAGGAAAAAGAAAATTTGATACAACATGCAGAACAACAACAGTCTTGTTTTCAGTTTTATACTTTAATAACTGGAGCTAAGGGAAAAACAACTGCAGTTGCTATTTGGAAAAGTCCATGATTATTTCTGTTTCCAGCATGTTTTGAAAAGAATGACATGTCAACTTTGGGGAATACAACAGGCTTTGTTGGTTTTCATCTGTGGTTGTAACAGTAACATTGTGATAATGAAGCAGTTGTATGGTTAAGTTCATAACTTTACATTTAAGAAATTTACATGAAATAACTTTATGTTTAAGAAATTATATTTCCCTCATCACATTATTGTGTTACCCGTGTGCATTAACACAAGTTGGTGGAAAAATAGATTGAAAATCCATGTGAGTACTTGCTCAAATGCATTGTTTTGAAAAAGATACAACATGAAAAAGATGTCAAGTTTTAAATACCATATCTCTTACATTTAGCAGTACAGTGATGTGTAATTAAAAGAATGGAATTGCAGTATCTTAAATCAATACCTTTTATGTCTGGTATGCAAATTGTATATTCAGTGAACCCTCCTGTAATTCACTTTTCACTTCCACAAGATGGCACCCATCTCTCTGCAGATGAGCAACTGGATTTAGTCTCTACGCTGTCCATTTAATCCTATGCAGTGCAGATACAAGGTGAAGTGTTTACTTGTCTCAGACAGTACCAGGTGCATCTTGGGAATTAGTCACTCTTTCACCACTGATCAATGCGAGACAGTTTAAGAATTTAATACAAGAAGACTAGAGAGGGATGCTTTGATGGTGGGTTTACTTGCGCAGCCCTGTACAGGTTGATGAAATAAGGACTTTTCTCCTCTCTGCTTCTGGGCTTTAAACAGAAGAACTATCTACAATATCAGGCACAAGTGGAGGATGGCTGGATGGATGGACAGATGGATAGATGGAGGGACAGAAGGGTGGGTGGCTGGGTATGACTTGAAGTAATTGTTGGAGGCTTTGGGCTTAAAGGCTCTGTTAGGTATAGATAACAGGTGTGCAGTATGGGGCCAGACATCTGAAATCTGGAGGTCAGACATCTGAAAAATGATGAAATAGCTGCTATGCACCTCTTTGTGTCTGAACTCCTGCCACTAACATTCAATACACACCTACACACACACACACACACACACACACACACACACACACACACACACACACACACACACACACAAACATAAACAACTACACCTTTATCCAGATACATGTGTACTGTACATGAACAGATATTGAAACAAGCACTCACCAATGCATACTCTCACAAACACACACACACAAGCAACTTTGGTGCACATATCTGTTGTTAGCTGTGGAACAGGATGTTAAAGACATACCTGGACTGATGTCAAGGTTGAGAGTGTGTATGTATGTGTGTGTGTGTGTGGTGCATAGTAGCTACTTCTCCATTTCAGATTTCTGAACGTCCAAGAGAGCATAGTGATCATCAGTAAAGGTGCTTTATATCTCAAGGCTGTATGGATCCAGAATCCAAAGACTCCTTCCTCACAGAGAAGTTTTTTTATATCTGTGTGTCTGGATAGCAGACTGCTCTTGGACCAGGATTGCTGCAGTGACAGTCCGCCTACTACTGCCTCTAAATAAGTTTGGTCTGTCTGTCTGTCTGTCTGTGTGTGTGTGTGTGTCTAAACATGTGCAAGCGTGCTATTGCTATTGTTCATCAGTCTAGAGAATGAAGCAATGCCAGTGCTTTTGCATCATGACATGACAGTCAGGAAACCCAGGCAAGCAAGTCAGTTGCCCATTAGTCATGTTCTCTGAGATGTTAGAAAGGGGTTTCATTTTGGAGTCAGCTGCCCATGAAATGGGACTTGTTGTGTTCTCACCAGGGCTAACACACCAGACGGCTCTCTGTCTGCCAAACCACCCACTCCCCCCAAACCCCTGCCCCACCCCACCCATTCACAACCGGCGACACTCTTGCCTGACATGTTGTCATGACGATGACCTGTGACTTGGCTGTCTGTAGGCCAACAGACTGTGGGTTGGCTCAGTCGAGCCTTAAGGGCATCTGCTGTGGAGGTGTGAGGAACACAGGCCACATCTGGACATCCTCCCTCTCTCTCTCTCTCTCTATCTCTCTCCACCTCACCCTCTCTCTCCATCTTCCTCTTTTATGTATTAATTATTAAGAAGAGACGTTTACTCCATATTTTTTACTCACATATTTGTTTATGTTATGATTAAGCGTAGAATAGAAACGCAGTTTAAAGGAAATAATCTGAGCGAGAATATCCATGAGTGTTCATCTGTTCCTAACACTGACTTCTTTAGTCAGTAGACTAGCCTGACAAGCCAAACCACAACCACTACAATTAAGATCTAGAATTTGGTCTTGACCGATAGACTGGGCTCAGTCAGTGGATCGGGCAGAATCAGTGGTCATCTTTCAAACTGCCTTTGCACGCAATAGGATAGTGCTCCAACCAAACACAGCAACATTGGCAAAACAGAAAATAGGTCATTTTTTGAAATTAATAACTTGCCTTTTCTGCTGAACTTTCAAAGAAAAGCCCAAGTCTAACTCTTCCAAACTCGAAATGCCAAAGCCGAGTCAAACGACTGCTGTTCCTTGGCCACAGCCATCTTAGTTGTTTTGCTCCGTCACAGCCTTGTTGTCATTGTGCTAAGCCTGTGCAACCCTCTCTACAAAGCTAGAGCATTGTTATTGGTTCACCAAGCCGTGGTAGAAGACCCACTGAGGCCCTATGGTGTCTGGGTAGATGTCCCGTCTAGATTTCTGGGCTATCAGTAGACCTAGATGAGAATATGGCAAAGTCTAAAACTTACAAGTAACTGTCTTACAAATAACTTTCCTTAGAATTACTTTTTCAGTTCTTTCAAACTTTCTCAAACCAAATGATAATTTTGACCTAAAAAAAACTAAATTGATCTTAATTTGCAATAGATCTTTCCATTGTATTAGGCTGAGAGAGTTTTGACTTTCATGAGACCTTTGAGTGCTTCTATCTTTTAAATATATCTGAACTTGATCAGACCTAATCCCATTTCGTTTAGATTGATTTGAACCCCAGAACACCCTTTGATTTGACCTTCATTTGACCGTGCCATGGTGTTATTTTTAGATAAAGCTGAACTTTGCCTACTGTTATTTTCTCCTAGATTGAATTGAACTCATTGTGACCTAGAATTGGGCTTTTGGTGTTAAACTTGGGGGAATGCTTGCTCCAATGCGTGCACAACACACACACACACACACACACACACACACACACACACACACACACACACACACACACACACACACACACACCAATTCAGCCATCTGTTCTTCTCTGCCAGTCAAGGCCTGAGATCTCAGCTCTCCCCTCTTTCTGTTTCCTTTGCTTTCCCTTCTTCTCCCCTCTTTTTCCTCTCTCCTCCATTCTCATTCTTCCTCTTTTCACCTCCCTTTCCTCTATTTTTCCTTCGATTCCTCCATTCTCTTATCTTGAGTCTTTTCTTATCTTTATTTCACTTATCCTGTCACCTCCCCTCTCCTCCTCTCTTTACCAGGAGCAGATGTCAGGTGGCTGGTCGAGCCACTGACCATAACATGAAAGGAAAATCGAGCGTAAGACCCCTTCATGTGCCATGCTGTGCAAGGACTGTGTGTGTATGTGTGTGTGTGTGTATATGTGTGGGTGTGTGTGTTGGTGTGGTGAACCCAGACTAGAAATGGATAGAGCACAGCAGGAGGGCGTCACGCTTGTTTGCTCCCTCCTCTGTCTTCCCCTTACCCGGGGACTAAGTAGTCACGCAGAGCACAGCTACCACGACAGCAGAATCCACCTTAACCGCTTTCCACCAACGAACTTTAAAGGATTCAACCTTTATTCAACCACTTTTAAAAGATTCAGCCTAAACTGTTTATCTTAAATGACCCATAAACACAAACCATAGACAGATTCCCAGTTGAAACGATCCACCTTAAATAGTCCACTTTATTTAATCTACTTTGAACAGTCCACTTTACAGGATCCACCTTAAATAGTCTGTTAAATCTCAGGCTGACCATTAGTTTCTAAGACTTCCTTTTTATTGGCTCCAGACCAGCTCTCAGTGGTATGTTTTGGATGTGTCAGTCCATCCCTGTAATTAGAAGGTCCAACTAATCTCCTAACTTGCCTATTTCCCCAGCCGGACGAGTATGTGGACAGCCATTAGTTCTCAGGGCCTCTGCTCTGATTTTAACGGACTTGCCTAATACATTCTCACTGATGTACTTTATGTCTGTGGCAGCCTGCTCCACTAGCTCCCCTAGCTTCCCTAGCTGTGTTCCTTCAGTTTTTTTTTCAGATTCAGAGCACATCTAGGTATGTGTTTATGTCTAGGTATGTGTAGGCATCCTCTCTGAGGACAACAGCAGTTAGACAGAATAGTCTAGAGCACAGCTAGATTGGATCCACTTCCTCAGTTCCAGACCTGATGTGCACCCCTGAATTTGAAAATGCCAGTCTGGGTTGAAAAGTCAAAAACTGCAACCAGACCAAAATTGTAGCAGAGCTGGAGCCTTGTTGAGATTCTCCAGCCTAGGATGGAACTAAATGGCATGTTTTTTGTCTTTCTATTCGTCTTCTCTTTTGCCTTTCTTCTTTAAACCAGAGTTTGGATGATGAGGGCCTGTTAATTTGTTCATATTCTGTTTTGGTACCTCTTTGTAAGACCAACTGCATGTGAAGCACCAGCAGTGGCAATCCATTAGTAGAGCAAAATAGTAACACTACCAAGATATTAGGATTGTAATCCAAAGCTCTTAGACACATTTGTTCCTTATTGAACATCCCTGTAGCTCAGCTGGTGGAAGAAAATGCTAGCAACAGCAAGGTCAGACTGGTCTGGTCGATACGTAGGGAGAACACATCCCGATTTACCAGGAAGGAGATAAAAACATACGGCACCAGCACAGCTGCTTACAGAGTTAAACTCTTCAGCTCTGATTCGGGTCCAGCCAGTGAGTTCCAAAGCACTGTGCTGAGGGATTCATTACCGACTCGTTTTCTCCTCACCTCTCCATGCATCCGGCTTCATCCATCTCTTCTGCTGACTGGGAGCTAATCCGAGCAAAGGGCTCTTAGCTGACCAGTGATCAGGTGGTGGAGACGTAATGGAGATGGATGATGTGCGGTGGATGAGAGTGGGATGCGGGCGCTCCGCTCCGCACCGCATCACACTTCTCTGTTACACACGGCACCACTGCGCTCCACACTCCCGCCGCGTTCTGTTTCCTGTCTCCCCCCGAACAAGTGTCTGCCCAGTTGCGAGGAGGGACCCCCCAAACACCTCAGCAATTATCCCACGCGCTCACAGCCTTCTCACGTCTAATTGATTGAGGCCGCTAGAGGCCTTTGTCTTTACCGCTGCGCCATTGATGATGGCCCCTTAATTTGTTTAGCAGCGCCTCCTTTATTAGTCTGGATGCCTGCTTGTGAGGCTATTGCCTTCATTTGGAGTTTTGCTCCCCGCCCCCAACTCCTTTATTTTTTGAATTTCTTCCTCTTTTGTTGTGTGTGCTTGCTTTATGAAGGAGTATGTTTATTGCTAAGGGACGTTCAATGAAGTTGCTTTTTTCGTGTTTTTTTCCCCCCTCAGCAAATTAAATTTGTGTGAGCCTCTCTTGTGCCCCTCCTCTCTCGTTTTTAATAAGAGTTCCTTAATTACGTCCATTACGGATGTGCCTCATCTTCAGAAGAGTTAAGAAGCACTCCAGAAAAAAAATCCAACAAAGCAACCTTCACTAGATCACCACTGGAGCACCTTGGTGTTGTAGTTTAGGTCAAGTTTGCAGCTAATGGGTTTAGCCCTGATTTTTTTTTTTTTTTTTTTACTCTCATCTGGTTCATGGAATGAGATGGAATGTTTTAGAATTGGGGTTGGCAACATTTTGTACATGTAGTACCAATAAGAAAAAAGAAATGGTCTTGCATTCCAAACAAAAGACCAAATGTTTTTTACTATGTATAATTATGGCGCCACATTTTCAACATGAAAAAATGTTGAATCCATTCTGTCTGGATGCAAAGCAGCACTTTTTTGAAAATTAAAAACATAAATGAATAATTTTATCATGCCAAGATCATTCTAAATTTCACAGGCCACATGAAAATGTGCACTACAGGCTGACTCACAATCACTTGTTTTGGGTTTGTGCAAATATGGATTTTTGTTATAGCCAAAGCCCTGCATTCAACATTCACACTGTGCTTTAGTCATGCTTCTCTCAAATGTAACAGTTGGAGATTGGGTTCCTTGTCCTTTAGCAGGCCTATGATGGTCCCTCTGTCCTTAAAAATTTTTGCAAGCAACAAACTTGGGACAAAGACATTGTTTTGGCGGTGGCTCCTCTGTTCATGTAGCGTACATGTCTAAAAAGTTCTAAGCAAAATGTCAATCATTTGATTCTTGTTTGTTCCATGAACCGAATCAAAGCCTTGAATATGGAACACTCCCACGTTTGATTCACTAGTCATTTTGTGCTGTATCTCAAAATGACAGTCGAACAAAATGTAAAAAATACAGCCAGCACAAAGCACTTCTACCCGTAATATCCTAAAGGGATATGCTTGAATTGTCTGTTTTTTTGTCATTGTTAACTGCTGCATAAACTAATAAATGGTCTTTGGGGTAACTGCTATGGACTCCTCTTGTGGAAAACAACTAGTGGCTGTTCAACAGCAGACTAGATTGCCAAACTTCTGCGCACCATCGCTGGTGTGTGAGAATCCCTCTGCATGCCCACTTTGACAGGTGCCGGGGATTGCCGACCCCTGTTCTAGAACAATGCATTAGAATTTGCAAAAAAGTTCAATATGTACTTAATGGATTTTCATCAAAGGCAGGGTCAGCGATGCTGGATGCTTTTTTGTGTTCATGTTCCCTAGCAACTTGGAACACTGCAAGTTGCAGTATATTTGAAACCAAAGCCTACGTCCAGGCTAATGTAATTTCATATGAACAGCTTTGTTATGTTTGCACTCCATCCATATTAATCCACCAGCTTTATTTTCCTGATTCATAACTATTTGAAATTGTTTGCCTCTGGTTTATTGGAAAAAAAACAACAGTTTTATGTGGGTAACTGGATCTGTAAGCATTTGGAAACAATGAGCCCCAATTGGTCATCCACCTGTCACATGACTTGTTGTTACCTTGTTGTCTATACTCATTGCTGTTGTTTTCTACAAAGCTAAAATGTCCTAAATATGCAGAGGTACTATTTCATCGGCACGAAAGGGTGTGCACCCTAAAAACACACCTGCAGGGAATCCTCCACAAATGGATTCAAGACCTGTGTGTAAACAAAGATCGTCTCCAGTGTATAAGAGTGCAAGGATATTTTATAGGTGAGGCTGAAGACTGAGATAAACAGATTAGAGATCACTCCTCTGTACTCCCTTAGATACTATGTATAAAGTGTTAGGCTGCCCCCACTTTGTTTTGTTTTATGGTTACAGAGCCAGGTCTGTACAAGATTCTTTATTTTTATTTTTATTTTTTTAACTAAAAGTGTACTTGGTGAACGTGTAGCTGGTTAGGAGACAGTTACTGCCTGGAGCAAAAAAAGTTTTACATGGTAGAGCTTACTTGGTGTAGTTAACCCTTACTATAAAAGCCTTTAAATAATGAACAAGTGTTGATAGTAGGGATGCACCAATTCAATATTTGGATTGGATATTGGTCCCAATATATAAAAAAAACTTTGATCGGGTAGAAGGTTTGAAGGTATTAAAACACAGCTTTTCTATAGCCATTACAAGTGCTATTACATGCAATTATTACAGTTAAGTTTTAATGAACGACCTGCAAATATTTAAACTGGATGGTTCCTGTAAGTGAATTTCTCATGTTGAGTCTGCTTGTCATTAGTGTAGCAGCCTAATGTTAGGCTCCTCACCCAAGTGATAACAAAGAACACATAATGCAAGACACATCTCTCCTATAATCCAATGAAGGTTCTGCTTAAGTTGTTTATGAATATTTATTTAAACTACTGCAGTAGAAAACACAATCAACTTCTGCAGCAGCTTACTGATTTCCACCTTGCATTGAAACAAAGTTTGTTTCCCCGAAGTCCTATAATATTAGGTTAATGCTAGAAATTTAAAGTGACAGGTGCCCAACTAGACCATATATCAAATACAATGCAATGACACTGACACACACTTGATTATTTTTCAATTATGAATTTAGGTTTTTTATATTCATGTCTATGTATTTTGTTCTGCGTTGTCTTGGCTTAATAATGCCCAGGTAGGAGAGTAGAGCATGAGGATGATGTCTATCTCCTAATTCAATGGGAATACCGGATCGGATCGGTGTCGGTTATCGCCCAAAAAACAAAACTCATGTATTGTAATCGATGTCGGGGCTAAATAAAATTTGGTTAGTGCATCCCTAGATGATGGATGTTGCTGCTTTTTGGGCTCCCATAGTCCTTTGCCATTGGCATTATGTTGAATGAAATGTAATATACTTCCAGTGACACGTTGTATAATACTCGTAAGCTCCCTATAGTTCTGTGAGGACAGCTTGTGAAAGAAGTATTAAAAATCAAGTAGTATCAGAGTTTCTGATATCATATAGTGAACTTAAGGGTAGAGTGCACATGAAAGTGCCTTTGGATTCATGCGACAGGTGAATTAATAAGCAAGGTCCCATTGGACAGACATGGTTAGTAAATTACTGAACCCATGTGGATAGTTGGAGCCACTTAATCACTGAAAGCATGTCTCAGTGGACAAATGTGACTGTTAATGGGACAAAACAGTGTCCCTGTTCACAAATGTGACCGTGAAATGTCATGAAAACCTTGTTCCACTGGGGGGAAAAAAGAGCATACGTTTTTGAGAAACATGAAAAATTACCGAAGCTGTGTCCTTTTGGACAAAAGCCATTGCTAGATGACTAAAGTGGCCTCCTTTGGACACATACAAGTATAAAATTGGCTAGGAGCTGCTGTAAATGCACTTGAAAAGGTCACCACTACCTCATCAGCCAAAGCAACTGGCCTGTTTGAAAAGGTAATTACATATCTCTCCTAGCACCAATGGCACCAGTAGGGAGACTTGCTTAAAGCTTCTTCTCCACTACCGATCTCTGAGTTTCCTCTAAAGCTTTTCTGATGAATGCTATTCAGCAATGTGATGGTCTTAAATTACCAGCTTTTGAACTCAGAGTCTTCAACACTCACTTTTTACACTTTTTGATCGAAGATAACTCCGGGGTAAATGTGTGCCATTCTTCTTCTTACACACATACATACACACACACACATACACACACCCACACACACTTTTTGGCGGGCATGCGCCCAGAGACGCTCAAAGTGTCTTTCTCTCTTACGTCTACATGCTTAATTTTGCCATGTAGAGGCTGTAAGATCTTAACGTGGTTTAAGCTCTGAGTTAGTTGAATGTTCATTCTGGACCTTGCCTCTGGCACGTCTCATTACACAAACGCACGCGCACTGACATGCACACACAGCCCGCTGTGGAGATCATGTGGTTGTGTGGGTGGATATGCGATTTGATGAGCTTGTTTTAATCAGATTAAATGACCACCACCACCACCAGCAGCACGCACGCACGCACGCACAAACGCACGAACGCACACACACACACTCACTCAATTAAGAACCATTAAAACCACCATACAATACTGATGAGCGCTCTCTCTCTCTCTCTCTCTCTCTCTCTCTCTCTGTCTCTCTGTCTCTCTGTCTCTCTGTCTCTCTGTCTGTCTGTCTGTCTGTCTGTCTGTCTGTCTCTTGCGCTCGCTCTGTTTCTTTCACTCTCTGTCTCTCTCTCTCTCTCACTCTCTCTCTCTTTCTCTCAGACACACACACCATGTGGTTTGATAATATCCAAAAAGATCATTTCAAATTAAAAACAGATACATTTCTGAATGCATACTGTGTTCACTCTGTTCAACAAAGCTTGTTTTTCTCTCTCACGTATTACTGTTCTCTCCTTGTGAATAGAACCATTCTCTTGCTTTGTAGAACATGTTTGATTCTACCATAAGGGATTTTTTCCTTGCCCCTGTTGCTCTTGGGTACTCCTTGTTAATATCTGAAGCGCTACAAGACAATTCTATTGTTTGGTATGGTATAAATTTTATTGTCAATTTCTTCATATGTACAAGACATACAAAGGAATCAAAACTGCGTTTCTCACTCCCCTGTGGTGGGAGAGCAAGGGGCCGCTGCCGGATGCCCGCGCCCACCATGTAAATGGTGCTGTGTAAATATAATATAATTGAATTGAACTCATTCAGAAATGTGTTATGTCCCCAGATGGATTAAATGATTGGCTATGCACTGTACTGTTGTACAGCTGTGTTGTGTTAGATTGAGCAGCTGTGTTGTGTTGTTTGGATGGCGTTGGTTCTTATGGACTTAGCTGCTCTCTGTATGTCTTCCTAACGGAAGCAGTGGATTGAGTTCACGGAATGATGAAGGACACGGCTGAGTGGGTTATTGTGTTTCTTTGGGATATGCTTGCACGGAGATGTTTGTGAGTGTGTTATTACAAAAAATTTTGGCAGTTTTTAGTTTTATTATTTATTTTTATGTTTGTTTTGTTCTTTTGTTTGTATTTTAGTTTTGCTGCAGGCTGTATAGGCACACACACACCCATGCACACCTGAGTCTTGTATTCACACACACATGCACGTACACACCTGAGTCTTGTATTCACACACACATGCACGTACACACCTGAGTCTTGTATTCACACACACATGCACATACACACCTGAGTCTTGTATTCACACACACATGCACGTACACACCTGAGTCTTGTATTCACACACACATGCACGTACACACCTGAGTCTTGTATTCACACACACATGCACGTACACACCTGAGTCTTGTACTTACGTTATTTCTGTCTCTTCTCTTTAGACACACACACAAACACACACACACACACACACACACACACAAACACACTCTCACACTGACTTGGCACATGTAGCAGGCCTGAGGTATTAGTGGTTTGGTCAGGCGCACACACAGACACACACAACCACACACAGACACATTCACACACATAAAGGAACCGGGGTTTGCCCTGGTTCTGCGCTAACCTGAACTTAAAAGATCCCCTTAAAGCTCCAGTTGTTCCAGGATATTACACCCAGATACTCTTCTTCCTCCCTTCACTTACCTTTCGCATACACAAACACACACAGACACAGACACAGACACACACACACACATACACACACACATACACGCAGACACACATACACACAAATACAATGTCCTCAAATAATCCTGACATTCTTTTCTCCATCCACTCTTCTCTCCTGCCTTTATTACTGCCTAGCACACAAACACAGACACACACACACACAAACGCGCACACACACACACACACACACACTCTTAAAGATGGTTACTCTAATGTCCTCCAAACACTCTTTCTTTGCTTTGTCCCCACGACACTTAGATACACGTGTTCTGTGTGTGTGCACACAATTTCAAGCACTCATACCCAACTCAGGCTTCATACCCTCTTATCTCTTACCCCCCCCCCCCCCTTCTCGTTGCAGGTCATGTATTCTATATGTGCTTATGTGTGCTGAGGTGTTTTTTTTTGCCCCCCTACACTGTGCTCCCCATTGGAGCATAGTCTTTTTTTCTCCTCCTCTCTCCTCCTTTTTTGCTTTATTGTGCCTTTCAAACCCCCCCCCCCCCCCCCTTTGGAACATGGGCGGCGCAGACATCTGCAGCAGCCCCTTGCTCTCCCCACCACAGGGGAGTGAGAAATGCATTTTAGATTCCTTTGTATGTCTTGTACATGTGAAGAAATTGACAATAAAAGCCATACCATACCATACCATACCATACCATACCATACCATCATACTCATTCTCTCTCTCCCCCCATAATGCCCTGTAATGATACTCATCTTAGCTCTTCTGCTGCTCCATTGTTGCTAGTTTAAAAAGCACGATGGCAGTGTTGCATCTCACATCTCTCCAGCTGCCTTCCTGTGTGCAGGCAGAATAGATGACAGAAATGTTAGAGCGACTTTGACTGGGCAGGAGATGTTGTCGCTGCTGCTGTTATAATTATATATGTATTTATGTTTGCACATTAACCAACTGCTTTTACGCTTATCTAAACAAGGAATTTCTTCGGCTTTGAGTGCTTGATGGGAAATTGAACCGGTGACCTTGGGGGTGTTATTATTGATGCGTTCCAGATACAGCAATGCTGAAAGGGAACACCAGTACTGTGTAGGTGTCAAAAGATGTTATGGTTCGTTATTTGTGTGTGTGTGTGTGTGTGTGTGTGTGTGAGAGAGAGAGAGAGAGAGAGAGAGAGAGAAGGCTTTAATATGCATCCCTAAGTGTATCTAAGTAGATGTAGATTTAGATTTTAAAGGCATGAATGTGCAGGTGTGTGTGGTTGTCTGCATGCTCTCCAGTTTGCTGTAGTGTGCCACTTTACCCATAACACCTCTCCTTCAGCATACACTTGGGACCCTTGCAGCAGAGTAGTGAGTTGTCTGTGTGTTGTCTGTGTGTGTGTGTGTGTGTGTGTGTGTGTGTTTGTGTCTGTAATTTGCTGTGTGCATGTGTCTGAGTCCCTGTGTGTGTGTGTGTGTGTGTGTGTGTGTGTGTGTGTGTGTGTGTGTGTGTGTGTGTGTGTGTGTGTCTTGTTGAGATTACAGGGAGGTATTAATTAGAGGCAGGTTAATGTTGGGCCTGTGGGGCTGGCAAGATGAGGGGGTGGGGTGTGGCTCAGGGGGTGTGATGACTGGCTCTACTTGTGACTGATGGCCTTCATTTATAGAAGTTTCCGGCGGATCATTTATCGATTGCCGCATCTCGTTAGGTGTCACAGTCACGTATCACTGCCTGTGCTGACAAACGGCATATGGTTGCACTGGAGGGCACACTCAGAGATCACTGTCTGATGTCCTCTCATCTCATCTTTCTCTTTCTCTCTCCTTCTCTGTATGTCTCTCTCTCACACCCTGTCACTTGCTGCCATTCTGCTTGTCTCAAATTGCTACTCTTTCACAGTCTCAGACAGAGAAACAGACAGATAAATCCGAGACTAATATTCTCTCTCTCTCTCTGTCTTTCTCTTTCTCTCTCTCTCTCATGGTGTTTTGTCTCATCCTCACCCTTGTCCCCCTGCCATCCCAGGCTCTTGCGTGTGTGATATTGTACTCCACGGCTAAAATAACGCGCACACACATTCACAGGCACAAACAAATTTGCCTCTCATCAGAGCACTCTGTCTTGGGGAAGATTTTCTGCCTGCCTTTCTCTCTCTCTGTCTGAATGTCTCTCTCGCGCGCTCTCTCTCTCTCTCTCTCTCTCTCTTTTTACATACGCACACACACACTCACATACACACAGCTGTTATTTACCCATACAAGTGTAGAATCAGAGGTCCACATTAGTAGTCAGGAACTATTTTAGAGAAACAGAGGTGCTCATCACACACACACACACACACACACATACACATACAGAGAAGCATGGCTGTTTGGCTGGTATTTACCCACAATAGAGTGGTGTCAAAGGTCCAGGTTAGTGAGTGCCCTTTATAGAGAAATGCAGATACTCTGCTACACACAAACACACACTCAGAATCCTGACAGCCTAGAAAGGCACAGGTGTTGAGATCCAGATGAGAGCCTCATGAAAACTGTCTCCAGGCAACAACCTGACCTTTGACCCTTAGTGATAGAGTCCCCACTGAACACCACACTCCGATCAATGTTTCATTATCGCAACCATATTGAGGTTCACCAATTATGAAGGGCGCCTGTGATTGTGTGTGGGTGTGCGATTGCAACAGTCCAGTGTAAGTGTGTGTGTGTGTGTGTGTGTGTGTGTGTGTGTGTGTGTGTGTGTGTGAGCAAGCGAGAAAGAGAGATAGAGAGAGGGAGTGTTTGTGTGTTTGAGTGTACTGGCAAAAAGTCCATGCTATATTTTCACACCGTATCCCTCTCTCTCTGTGCTGTGTCTGAGAGAGACTGCTGTTTTGACATTTGTATGTGTACCTCTGAATGCGAGGACTGTGTGTGTGTGTTTGTGTTGTGTGTGTGTGTGTGTGGTTGTGCATGTCTGTCTTTCTGCCTGCATGGGTGTGTTTCTTCATCTGTGCACCTGTGTGTATGTAATAGTCTGTCTCTCTCTGAGTGGGGTTGATGAATGGGAGTGGCATGTTTGTTGGTGCTCCTGGTGCCTGTATGAAATATTCATAAGCTGGCAGGTTTAAATCTCCCTGTGCCATGCAGCAGGGTGCCCTGACACCATCTTCAATCCTCAGCCCTCACATCAATCCACCAATTAGCTCTCTGAGCAGCCAGCCAATCGGATCTTAAATCAGCCCACCAATTGATTTCCAGTATCCGAATCAACTCTGAGGCCAACCAAACAATCACCAATCACTAAACCCTTTCCACCAATCACTCCACTAATTATCAGTCCACCAGTTTACTTTTTAATTTGGTGATTTGGCCTTTTTGTAGTCGTTTGCTGCCTTTGTGTGCTTAAGGTAAGATCCTACTTAGTTTGAAAGTCAACAACTTCAAGTGGTCGGTAGTCAATTAGATGAGTCGGTTAGAATTTAGACACACAGAAAATGTCTTCTTGTTTTCTGCCTACCACATCATGTGAAGGATGCAGTCGTCCAAGCAGATGTGATGTGTGAGATTCAACCAGGATCAAACATTTCTTGTTCTAATAACCAGTCTCGCCCAGCAGACAGATGACCATGGGCTTGAGTTTGAGCTGCTGAAGCTCCATATCAACATGTGGTCTCAGACCTCCGAAAGCTTGCATGATAGGACCAAAACAATGCAGTGTGGTCGTGGTTCATAATATAAGACATCTATTATAAATTATGTATTTTATCTAGTTTTTGTGAAGTTCTTGTGAAAACATTTAACTGGGCTTTGTGGCTTCATGTGATCAGAAGTTGAAGACAGAATGTGAAGACTTTAAGGGCATTCTGATTTAGAATGAGAAGGGACTTGAGAGTTGCACAAGAAAGTAATAATTAACATTGAGATACTAGTTTTATTTCAGTCTTACTGTGGCTGTTACTGTTACATTTCACTGAAGAGGCTATTGTGTGTGTATTGAACCGTAACCCCAGAATTGTGTATTGATCAAACTGAATCCTGAATTAACTATATTGCTACACCTGGACTCCACCTCTCTCTCTATGTCTGTGTTTCTTTGTCTCTCAAACCAGCTCCCTCTCTTTCTCTCTCTCTATCTCAATCTCACTGACTTTATATTTACATTTTCATTTATCTCTCTCTCTTTTTTTTCAAGCTTAACAAGTGAGGTTGTGCCTGGTTGCCTGTCTAGTCATTATGCGATGTGTGAGGCGCCGTTGCCGTGATGTTTAATCAGAGAATCCTTTTCAGCTGTAGCTAATATTTTGGTGTTTTGATTTGTTTTTTTTTTCTGCTCATAAATGAGGAATAGTTTCCTTTTCAGCCCAACTCATAGGCATTGTTATTTAGGCTGAAAATCCCTTCTATATTAAAAAGTAGCGATCTAGTATGCATATGCACTGACAAACACACACACTCAACCTTTCTCTCTCTCTCTCACTCTCACACACACACACACACACACACACACACTCTCTCTCTATATATGGCACATCCATACATACAAACGTGATGAGTGTGTGTTGTTTGTTTGTGTGTGTTTGTGTGTGTGTGTATGTGTGTGTGTGTGTGGCTCTATACCCCTCTCTCTTCTGAAAACTCCCATAATGCTGTTCTGGAGCCCCAGCTCAGCTCATTACCATGGCACACGCCACCATGACTAATCACTGTGTTTAGGGAGGTGACATTTATAAATGAAAGCTCTATGCAGACGTTCAAAACAAGTGTGTGATTAAACGCCACACACACACACACAAAGTGCAGTATGCTGCAAGTAGTCACACAGGACCCATGTCTAAGGGCCACATATCACATATTTATTGTGTTTTCACCCTCACACAAACACACATTCCTTGCACACATGCACACATACACGCACACACACACACACACAGGTCCTAGGCTTAAAAGCGTCTCACTATATGCAAATGCAGTTTCAAGCTCATAAATACATATGGAAACAAACCTTTACACACACGTGCACATACACTCTCTCTCTCACACACACACAGCCCACACGCACACACAGCCCACACACACACACACAGCCCACACACACACACACAGCACTTGCTTATAAACATGTCACTTGTACTCTGTGGTAATATGAACACGTCCACATGAGGGTTTATTTGACTGTGCTTACTCTCCCTTAATCTCTCTCTCTTTCTCTCCCTCTCCCGCTCTTGCTCTCACTCTCACTCTAATCGATCATGTGTGTGTACAACACACACACACACACACACCCACAGACACCCCTGTTTCTTAATGAGTTTACTTCCTCTCCATGAAGGTTGAAACCGTACTTTTTTCATCTTTCCATCACACACTCAGTGCCACTCAGTGACCCATAAAGGGTGTGAGTGTGTGTGTTTGACAGTGTGAGTGTGTATCTGGGGGTGGGAGTGTTGTCATTCAGTGTGTGAGTTGAAATGTTGTTCAGTGGCTCTGGGAGTTGAGTTACTGCCCTGCAAACACAGATGTAAACAAACACACACACACATACAAATTTGTCTAAAACTATCTACACAGAATTATGAAATAAAATCTGAAACAGAATATAAACACAGGAATACAAACAGCACATCACATACACATTCTCTTGTGTTTGCAACACCAGTGCAGGCACATTTACTGAAAGCCAACGCATGCAGCAGAAACTAGCAGACATGTTACTCACATGTCTACTCACAAAGCGTGTTACATTTTTAGCAAGCTTGAGTGTCTACTCACGAAGTGTGTTACATTTTTAGCAAGCATGAGTGTCTACTCACAAAGTGTGTTACATGGTAAGCAAGCTTAAGTGTCTACTCAGAAAGTGTGTTACATTTTTAGCAAGCTTAAGTGTCTACTCACAAAGTGTTACATTTTTAGCAAGCTTGAGTGTCTACTCATAAAGTGTGTTACATGTTAAGCAAGCCCAAGTGTCTACTCACAAAGTGTGTTACATGTTAAGCAAGCTTAAGTGTACTCACAAAGTGTGTTACATGTTAAGCAAGCTTAAGTGTACTCACAAAGTGTGTTACATGTTAAGCAAGCGTAAGTGTACTCACAAAGTGTGTTACATGTTAAGCAAGCTTAAGTGTACTCACAAAGTGTGTTACATGTTAAGCAAGCTTAAGTGTACTCACAAAGTGTGTTACATGTTAAGCAAGCTTAAGTGTACTCACAAAGTGTGTTACATGTTAAGCAAGCGTAAGTGTACTCACAAAGTGTGTTACATGTTAAGCAAGCTTAAGTGTACTCACAAAGTGTGTTACATGTGTTGGCCTGCAGTGGTGTTTCTCACCTGCATGTGAAAGTAGAAGACCACCTGTCCAGCCAGCCCTCCTTAGACCTCTCGTTCTCTCTTTCACAGACACACACACACACACACACACACACACACACACACAATCTCACTCTCTCTCAGTATGTCTTGTTTGATTCTGCCCTATAAGTTGAGTTTCAGTACACACACACACACACACACACACACACACACACACACAGTGCAGCATGCTGATTTCTCATGAGAAGCCCATTGATTCACAGTGAGGAAAGCGCCTTTTGCCTACACCCCTCTCTTCTTATGTACAAACACACCCCAACATACGCACACACACACATACACACAAGCACACAAACATGCACATAGCAGCATATCACAGCTCTGATTTTATATGCACTTTCTTGTGTTGTTTCTGAGCTGCCTTCTTCACCTTCATGCATAATGGATGCAGTTTGGTGTTTTTGGGGTTTAGAAAACTTTGCTGTGTACATGTGTCTGTGTGTGTGTCTGTGCGTCTACATGTGTGTTTGTGTGTGTGTGTGTGTGTGTTGGGGAGTGTCTCTCTGGTAAAAAAAAAGCTGGCCGGAAAAGTGTGAATGTAAGGATGGGGGCTTGCAGCAGGACTAGCGCAAAAGTCTGGGAAGTTTTCGCGGGGTGTCCTGAAACCGAGCCTTTAATCGATCTGGCTCCCTACAGCGGTTTTTGGCTGAGACGAGTAATGCAAGCACAAACACACCACGAGCACCAGAGCTTGGGAGTTCACTTCTTTTTTTATTTATTTCTTTTGTACTTTTAAGGTGTATATTTTATGTTGTTTATACACCAATAGGGCAGCAACAACAGAAAGAATTTGACCCATTTTCTTTGCAACTGTGTTATTACCTCTATGAAAGCACATAATTTAAGTGTAACATAATCCAAGTCCAAGTAGAGCTTTTTTTTCCATCCCCGTAAGGCGGTATTTTGTGCTGTAGTAATAACACCATGTCTCTCCCAGCAATTCTTTTTCCTCTGCTTATGAGTAAGTGAGTGTCAGTAATGATTTTGTGTATCGTAGACGACTTCTCCACTGTTTGAGCAGTCGGCAGCTGTGCTTAGGGCTGTCCTCACTTGTAGACTTGGGCAAAAATGTCTCAGATTAATCTCCCTGCTGCCTCGCGACTCTCCCGCGGTGATGTCGCTTCTGTGTCACAGTCCGATCTGTCATCTCTCTGCTGTGTCATGACGACACATTTCTACATACTGTACGGTGACACACACGCTCACTCTCTCTCTCTCTCTCTCTCTCTCACACACTCTCACTCTCACTCTCTCTCTCTCTCTCTCTCTCTCTCTCTCTCACACACTCTCACTCTCACTCTCTCTCTCTCTCTCACACACTCTCACTCTCACTAACTCTAACTCTAACTCACAGACACACACTCTCTCTTCTCTTCTCACTCACTCTCTCTCTCCCTCTCCTCTACTTACACACATACACACACACACGCAAAAAACATGCATATACACACACACACACACACACAGCACTTTGATGTTTGTCTGCTGCTTACACAATGGTAGGGCCCTGATGGCAACAATCATAGACCATTATGATCTGATGAGGTGCTGCCAGACCTCTTTGTTGTGTTCCGCCTCCCTCTGCCACACTACCCCCCACAATGAGCCCGAAGTGGGCCAATTACAGCCTTGCCTGGAGTTGCCACGGCAGCAGCTCACACAGTCACACCGAGCTGTCTCTGTCTCTGTGTCTGTCTGTGTCTGTGTCTGTGTGTCTCTGTATGTGTCTGTGTCAGCTCTCGTATAGCCGTGGGCTGTAGGGCTATGTCACGTCAAAGTAGAGCTTTAGAAAAGCTTTAGAAAACATGTCTTTTCAGGCAACAGAGAGTGCGTGTTCAAATGTAATAAATAGACAATGGCAAGTCACTGACAAAAGGGAGCATCTAGGGAACAGAAGCAGATGGAGTAAACCAACTTCATTACTGCCTGCTGTTTCAAAAAACTGCATGAAATATCATCATGTCTGTGACTTATGTTGAAGGAGATTAAGCTCTCAGAGTTAATGGTTTGGAAAAAAAAGGTGAAAAAGGCCTTATTTAAAAACACCACTTCTGACAGTTTTTCCCCCCGCTACCATGGTAGTTTGAGGTTAGATGATGTATTTGTAAAGCAGTTTGATGCAAGCATGAGTTTGG
The DNA here is from genome assembly GCA_027481765.1 of Tenualosa thibaudeaui. Taxonomy (NCBI): domain Eukaryota; kingdom Metazoa; phylum Chordata; class Actinopteri; order Clupeiformes; family Clupeidae; genus Tenualosa; species Tenualosa thibaudeaui. Next base: position 7,229,031 of record JAIFZK010000001.1, on the reverse strand, counting down.
TTTGGTCTGAATGTGAATAATTTGAATATTTCACACATATACTGTGTACACACACACACACACTCATATACACTGGAGGACATGGGAGCTACAAGTTTATCCTCTAAGATGGTGGTCAGAAAACTTGTCGTTCTTTGTCCTTTTTCTCCTCTCTCTTCTGTTGCTCTTTCCCTTCCCCCTTCTTTGTTCTTTTCTCACTGATGTCTTCTTTGCCTTCCCCACCAGATAACCAGTTAAAGCGCAAAGCTCCGCGGCGACCATCATGGCGGCATGGCATCATCAGAAAGAAGAAAAGCTACCTAAAGAAGGAGGCCGGGGAGGACCCGGACCAGGACGAGGACGAAGAGGAGCCAGATGGCTGGGTCGAGTCTGAGGAGGCCGGCTTGGCCAAAGACGACGAGGAGGAGGAAGAACCTCCGGTGGTGGCCACCGACCCAACCCAGCACAACGGCCACGCTCTCTCTACGGAGGGCGAGGAGAGCTCCAGTGAGGCCCTGGTGCTCCGGCTTGAGCCCCACAGCTCGGCCCCCAACCCCCCCGCCTGCGAACCTCAGGAGTGCGTGAACGGAGACGAGTCCATGTCCAGCCTAGACAGTCAGACGGCCACAGGTGACTCGGACACACAAGCGGCCGCCGGTGGGGCACCACCAATGCCGCTGCTGCCGTCTGAAGCAGGGCATTCTGGGAAAGCAGAGGAGGGTTCAGGGCGGGAGGACAGAGGGGGAGGAGCTCAGGGAGAAGTGGCCGCCCATGAGGAAGAGGAGGAGTCTACGCAGACGTCCCTCCCCTCGTCCAGTAAACACGAGAGGGAAGGTAAGGGTGTCACCCATCATGTATGTAACACACATTTGCTGAAAGATGGTGGTGTATGGTAGAGGGGTCAAGCACACACACTGCGTTTCTGAGCTTAGAGAGAAATGAGGTTGTGTTTAGTATGTCAGTCTTGTCACACAAACTTTAAAGCTCATTGGAGCTAGTGTTGTCGCTCACACACACACACACACACTCACATTCTTTCCACAACCAAAATTCAGCAGTCACAATATTTTCTACGTCCTGTCTTGGTGAACTCACACCACTCTTCTCTTTATAGGTGGGTCCAGAACCGGGAAGTGCCGAAAAAGCCAATCGGAAGAACCCAGCAGCCAAACGAACCAATCTGAGGAGCCAAGTAGTCAAAAGAGCCAGTCAGAGGAGAACATCAGTGAAAACAGCCAATCAGAAGGGCAGAGCAGTCAAAAGAGCCAATCACAAGAGACCAACAGTCAAAAGAGCCAATCGGAAGAGCAGAGCAGCACTTCAGCTGATAGGCCAGAGGATCCTCCTCAACCCCTACCCCCACCTGTCCTTGTGGTCGATCATCAGCGACTTGCAGTAAGTTCAAGCCTTAGATCAACTAAGAACATTTACATGGTGATGTTTGCCTGTGGGCTTTTGTGTGTGTGTGTAAGCATATCTGTACTAACCCATGAACTACTGGAGCCAAACACTGTTAAGGCTACTGAGGCTTCTCTCCATTGTGTGTGTGTGTGTATGTGTGTGCTTTTCTAAAGTCCTCCCCTCTGGTCTCTAGGCCTGAGTTGGTCTCTTCATCTACATCTTCATCTCCCTCAGCTGGAGAGGAGAACAGCAGCAGCAGCACAACACACATCTCTCTCCACTGCTCCTTTCTGCTGCCCCCCTCCTACTCCACCTTCCTTCTCTGTCTCTCTCTCCCTCTCCCTCTCTCTCTCCCTTTCTTACTTTCCCTCTGAGATGAGGGGCTCCTCTACGCTTCTGTCCTCTCAGCGCTGTTCCGTCTTCAGCCCATCTCTCTCTCTCCTCTTCTCTTCTCTTCTCTTCTCTTATCCCCCTTGCCTAAGTCTTTCCATCTCCATACCTCTCGGTCTTTTTCCCTCCCTCTCTCTCTTGCCCCCTCTCTCCCTCATCCCCATTTCACTCTGCATGACAGTTCTCTCCATCTCCCTTTCTCTCTCCTCTCCTTTTTTTGTCTGTCTGTCCTTCACTTGCTTTCTCTTTTTTTACAGATTCATTCTCTCCTTTCCATTGCTTCTCTCTCTCTCTCTCTCTCTCTCTCTCTCTCTCTCTCCTCACTCTTCCCTCCCTCCTCTTCACTTTAAAGTGAGACGCAGCAGGCGTGACTGAAGCTTGATGTAGCCCACTGTGACATGCCCATCTGCTGAGAGGGGGAGAGAGAGTTGGACTATGTGGGGGAAGTGTGTGAATGATGGAGAGAAGGAGACATGGAGAGCTCTGTGTGTGTGTGTGTGTGTGTGTGTGTGTGTGTGCTTGTGCGTATTTGTATTTGTGTTAGAGTTTGGGTGCAAGAGAGAAGAGAGAGATCTGTGTGTGTGTGTGTGTGTGTGTTTGTGTGTGCACCTTTTGAACGCAGCGTGTGTCTGCCTGTTGTGTGCTCCTCTCTCTAATACCCGGGTGTGAATGAGAGCTGCACCCTCAGGCCATACTCTCTCTGGTCAACACACTGCACTAGGAGCTCATGGGAAGATGTGTGTTTGTGTGTGTGTGTGTGTCTGTGTGTTTGTATAAAAAGTAAAAAGGAAGAAGGGAGGAGGAAAAACAGATGAAAAATGGAAAGACGTCATGCTGCAGCCCGGACAACCATGGCATCTGCCATCTAGACCCCCTCCTGCTGTCTTAGCGGGTGGATCGGGTCGGTGCTGGTCGAAGCTGAAGAGTGTGTGTGAGTGAGCTAAAGAGTGTGTGTGTTTGTGTGTGTGAGCGAAGCTGAAGAGTCTGTGTGTTTGTGTGTGTGAGTGAGCTAAAGAGTGTGTGTGTTTGTGTGTGTGAGCGAGCTGAAGAGTCTGTGTGTTTGTGTGTGTGAGTGAGCTAAAGAGTGTGTGTGTTTGTGTGTGTGAACAAAGCTAAAGAGTGTGTGTGTTTGTGTGTGTAAGTGAGCTAAAGAGTGTGTGTGTTTGTATGTGTGAACGAAGCTAAAGAGTGTGTGTGTGTGTGAGCGAGCTAAAGAGTGTGTGTGTGTGTTTGTGTGTGTGAGCGAGCTAAAGAGTGCGTGTGTGTGTGAGCGAGCTAAAGCGTGTTTGTGTGTGTATGTGAGCAAGCTAAAGTGGGCCTGAGTTTCTTGACTGTTGGAAGTGCTGAAGAATGATCAGGAAAAGAAAATGGAGAGAATGAATGAAAGAGAGAATGAATGAAAGTTAGGAAGGAAAAAGGGATATGTGAGAGAGAGAGGGCAAGTAGAGAGATATCTGTTAGAAGCAGACTTCAGAGTGTGTGTGTGTGAGAGAGTGTGTGAAAGGGAGGGAGTGTTAATTGTTTTTTTTCCCCCTCATTCTTTACTTCTGGAACTAATTAAATTTCCAGTGAAGTGAGCTTGAGACACACACACACACACACACACACACACACACACCCTCATCCTCAGACATCCTACTCTCACACACACTTATACCCCATGGACACACACACACACACACACACACACACACACACACACACACACACTCACACTCACTCACTCACTCACTCACTCACTCACACACAGACACAGACCCAGACCCCAGACACACAGATCCAGACCTATGGTGGTTAACTGGAGTCCAGTTAGTCCATCTATGTCAGGCCTATTTACTTTTGTTGTTGAGAATGTGTGTGTGTGTGTGTGTGCACAAATGAAATGAAAAGTGGTGATGCTGAGTGCATCAGGTCTTATTGAAGAGCAACCACACAATCCCCACCTCCTTCAAGGCTTCGTCATGCGTCATGTCAATACGTCACGTCAGTACGTCACGTCAGTAAACACACACACATACATACATGCATGCACACACATGCATATCAAGAAAGACTGTGACAGCCAGGCACTTTGTTTATATTTGCTGACCTGATCTGACAGCGATTAAGCCATTTGACCATTGAGTGCAGTGCAGTCACTGAGTGTGCATGGTCCAAATCCGTGTGTGTGTGTGTGTGTGTGTGTGCTTGCATGTGTGTGTGTGTGTATACTTTGTTCACATACAGATTATTTCACTCCCTGGTTGGAGTGCAGTGCATTTTCATGACGACAAGCCTCTATTCACCTGGATCCTGAAGACAGCCATTGATTTTGAGACCCCCCATTCACCTCCACCCAACTAAGCCGCCCCCCCTCCCCCACACACACACACACACACAGTCATACCTCTGCCATAGAGAAACCATAGAGTTCTTCCACACTCAGCAGAGCCAGTAGCTAGAGCTACTTAGTGCACCCCCACCACCACACACACAAACACACACACACGAAGATTGCTTAACTGGAGTTCACCTGTTCTCTGGGAAACCAGTAGAAACAACGAAAAGATTGATGATGCGACGTGTCGTCCAATGGAATTGAGTTATTTGTGGAGTGCTTTGATGTTCAGGTGTGTTGGCAGGTGTCCTATGACCAATTCAGTTTCTTCAGCTGAATGAAAGTGACTGTGACCCTTGTCTCCATTGTGAAGGAGAGAATCATCCCCCTAGTTGAAACACCTCTTTCTCATTTCTGACTTTGTTTGTGCTCGGTGAGCTGAGGAGGTTTGCAGATTAATTGGAGCCATTAAAGGAGTTTTCACTCCCAGGTGTGCTGGCTGGGTGCTCACTTGATTGGCTGTGCAAACTGCAAAGACTGCTTGAGAAGGGGTTGGGGATGATGGGGATGGTCTTAAAAGAGGGCGCACGCATCTGACAGCATGTTTGTTTAGGGCTTGCCAACACAATAGCTGGGGAATCTCTCTCTCACACACACACACAAACACACACACACACACAGTCTCTCTCTCTCTCACTCACTCACACACACACACACTCAATCACACTCTCTCTCACTCACTCACTCACTCATTCATTCACACACATGCACACACACACTTACTCACACATATACACACACACTTTCGTACACACACCTTATCTCTTAAAGGCACCGTCTCACCCCCCAACCCACACTCACATTAACACTCTCACTTTCTTTCTCTCTCGCTCTCTCTTTCCATGGCCTCTCCTGCCATATTTCCAGATTTCTCATCCTATCCTGCCCCAGCCTTCCTGTCTCGCCTTTTCATTTCGTTTCGATGAATATCCCGCAATTATTAACCAAATTTCATGTGTCGTCTGTTCCTTTCACAATGACCGACACTTGACCCGCCAATCAACCTGCCCCTAGTGTCAGAGCTGAGACATGTTCAGTGGAAAAGCTAAGCCAAATCGGGGTATCACCAGTACAATCCTTTTTTAAAAATCCTTTTGTTGAGGAGGTGTATTCATGTCAGTGTCATGCTAAATGTGGTTTCATAGTTTTCTTAGGCTACTGTGGGCTTTACTGTTGCATTGACTAGCAGTGGGTGGTTTGGTGGAGACTACCATAGAAAACATGAAGGAGTTAATGAGCTTCATGTCGAGGGATATTCCCAATATGTCGAACAAAATTAAATGCTTGTCCAACGTTGTTGTACTGCTAACACACATAACGTTTTTGCCAACAACGCCTGCAGTAGACAAAAACTTGCTTAACACAGCACAGGAAACACACACATGCACACACTAGCCTACCACTCAAGAGTTTGTGAATAGGAAACATAGCAAATCAACGAGACATGCAGTCTTTTTTAGAGATAGAGGATCACTCCCAAGCAGACCATCACACCACCTCTGCCATGACAGTTGGCGTTAAGCACTGTTCTTGCATCTTTACATTGGTTGTGCATCTCACAAATGCTACAATTGCTATAAAAAGTAGCTTTTAAAATAAAAGCAAAGTTTGAAGAACACATTCATCATTACAAATAAAATCATGAATTGTGTCCCGAACAAGGACAACGTTATTTTGTTCATTTGCTGTTTTTATTCACACTAATGGCATTTAATGGCATAAGTGTTACCATGGAACACTCAAAGTTTAGAGTGATAGTGTACCAAGATAGCAAGACGATGGCGGTCAGACAGCAGGCTGCCACTGGTTGGTACGCTGGCATTTTGCTTGTTGGTTCTGCTTGTCGGTCCATCTCTATTTCACCATTTGTGGTATTTTTGATATCTGGGAAATACATGACAAAACAGCAGCAGAGGACCAACAAAGAAAAATGCCAGTTGTCTGCTGGTGTTTATTTATTTATGTATGTATGTATGTATGTATGTATGTATGTATGTATGTATGTATGTATGTATGTATGTATTTTTTATTCAGACAGAGCTCTTGACACCCCCCACAATGTTTATCATGTATGTATGTATGTATGTATGTATGTATGTATGTATTTATTTTTTATTCAGACAGAGCTCTTGACACCCCCCACAATGTTTAGCATAAAGTCACGTCCTTGGCTTATCGTTACCTTACATGGTCCAACATTATCGATAATCCACATTCGTCTTCACGAGTTCACCATTACCTGTGTTTCAGTCATATAGGCATAGGCTACAGACCAGCAGATTAATTAGATTTAGAATTAGATTTCTTTGTGCTTTTGAAAGATCTACAGAAAGTATCATAAGCTTACTGATATGTGGCTCTGCAGAGCTCCCTCTGCTCGCTCCCCTGCACAACTCTCCTGACTCCTCTTCTCCCAACACGGCAACAAGGCTTTAGGCAGTTAACAAGCCTTGCTTTCACATTGCTCGACTGGCGATGAACTGGCGAAAAGCGGGATCCCACCCCCATCACTTCCCCTGAACCTCCTGTGTAACTAGTGAGGCTACTGCTCTGAGCTGTGTTTTGGTGTGTGTGTGTGTGTGTGTTTGTATCAGTGCTGGATCACCCACTAGGCCTTTGCAGGGAGATTGAGAGGAGAGATAAAGTCTCTAATCCTTTGATTCTCAACCAGGGTGGGATGTGTTCCTCGGATCTACATCATATTGGCTTATTGGTGGGTTAGGGGCTGATTTCTCGACTTAGTGAACACTTCACAAGGACACTTCACAGGCTGCTTGGTGTGTGCCAAGGACACTTCACAGGCTGCTTGCTTGACTTTTGAGGTGATTGGACTTGGCATTTCCTCTGTGCCAAGATTTGTGCCGTCTACAGAAATAAATGTATTAAAAAAGAAAAAAACACAAAAAAGTATAGTGAACATTTCATGATGCTCTTTAAAGTATGAATGCCCTGTGAAGCACTTCTCATAAAACTTGGCACAATGATAGACCCCATCCACCTCAAGTAGTACGGCAGGAGCAAAGACTTATTGCCTAGTTTTTTTTATTTTTTTATTATTATGTTTAAATTTTCATGATGGATGTAGTGTCACGTAGGTGCATTTCAGGTTTTGCAGCATTAAATCAGTGTTTTCATATAGCTCTCCCGTGCAGTGGGAAACTTAATAAATTAATATGAGCTTGAACTTTAACCCTGAATTTTCAAGAACGGATAAGAATAATGAAAGAACATGCCTTCAGTTTTCATAGAGACTATTTGCAGTACAGAAAGGTCTGTCTTATTCATGGTCATGATTGCCTGTGTGTGGGAACTGCCACCCGTCCTCCCCCTCCTCTCCCCTTTCCAACTCTCCATCTATCTTTTCATCCCTCCATATATCCCTCCCTCCCCCTCTCTCTCCTTCTGTTTCCTCCTCCAGCGCTCCACCTGTGCATTCTCCCATCCTTTCCTCCACCTCTCTGTCAATCATTCTGTCTGTCTGTCCACTCCTCCGCTCTCCTCATTCAGCTCATTCAGTGTTTAGCTCATTTGCATGGCAGGGACCCCTATCTATAATTCAGCAGCAGCAGCAGCAGCAGTACCTCTCACCGGAGACCAGAAGGCTCCTGCGTTAATATTAAACGTGAGAGAAGTGAGAGACGAGAGAGGGAGAGTGAAGGAGGGAGGGAGGGAGAGAGAGAGAGGCTCTGCGATCTTTTTTTCTTATTATTTTAAAGCTTAATAGCTTCCCATGCGGTGAGCAAAGCTCCGCTGAGTGTGTCCACCTCTGCACGCAGAGAGGTAGGGGAAGGCTTTCAGACTCAGCTCGTTTTCTTGGGACTCCCTCACGTTTGACCTGTAACCTTTAACTTCTCAGTGTCATATTGATGAGACTGTCGTGTGTGTGTGTGTGTGTGCGTGTGTTGGTGTTAGCTGGGGATGTGAGAGAGGCATCTGAGATCTTGCTGTTTATTTGTCTCTTTCTCAAAAACATGCTGTTTTATTTTCTTTTTTTCTGTGAGAAAACAGACCATAATAACCTGTCAGCAGTAGCCAGGTGCGAAGCGAGATGTTCCCCATAGTGATCAGGACTGATAAAAAAAACATTGTGCTTCTTTTCATCTGCTCTGCTTAGTTCTCTCTCTCTCTCTCTCTCTCTCTCTCTCTCTGTGTGTGTGTGTGTGTGTGTGTGTGTGTGCGCGCGCGCGCTTACACGCTTGTTACCTGTCCCAGCTGATTGAGGAGGTTAGATGTACAGTCGAGTCTACGCACGCACGCACACACGTGCACACAAACACAGAGGGAGAGAGTTTCCTAATTTATAGTTACAAAGCATCTGTCTACTTTGCCTCAGGCAGTTAAATTTCATTCTGTAAAGAAGCTGTTTCAGTAGTGTATTATATGAATACAATATACAAGATATGTTACTAACACACAAAGTAACACATCTTGCCATTTACTAGACCATAATGTATCCAACCATACTTTATCATAATATATCACTCAATATGCTCTATATATAGTCTAGTGTAGCTATTAAACACATATTCACATCTGGGCTAAAACGATTACTCGAGTAACTCGAATAATTTGATTACAAAAAGTGTTCAAGGCTTTAAATTCCTATTAACAAAGGTAATCTTTTTTAAAAGTCTGCTATTATATCACTTGTGTGTCATAGGCTATTAATAAATGCCATGTCAGAAAACTGAGCTCACGGCGGGCATTAAAGGTAGAAAATGTGTACATTTAATGTTTTGTGAACATGAACACTTGCGCTAGTTAGAAAGAAAAGTCTTTATTTGCGACCTGTTATGAATCTATAGTAATGACTAAGCATGTTAAGCACAGGCGCATTATTTCCACAGTGGTTAGGGGGTTATGACCCCCCAATAATCATATAATTAGCTATCTGGCATAAATAACTTGTCAATTTCTTGATTTCATTTTATTTATTTATTTAAAAAAAAAAACACCAGTGGAGATCCGACGAACAAAAATGCCGGTCGTCTGCTGCCGTTAAATTTTCCATTAAATACATGGTCCAACTTCATCTTAAGTCCACCATTACTGTCTCTCTCTCTCTCTCCCCACAGACATTTATTCTTTATTCTCTGTTGTCAGATGATTTGTTGCAGGATATACAAACCTCTTTCTATTTTAAAAGATAAAACTAAGACAAATGGCCTTCAAAGTTGTCCTTCAGTTTTTAATCAGAAGCCAGTAATCAGAAGTTTTAAGCTTTGATGTAACAATTGGAGTGTTGGAGTTGGAGTAAAAACCTTTTTTGATCAGGAATTATAGCCAATTGCTTGGTCACTTTAACAGGCCCTTCATGTTGCATAACACAGTATTGAAAAGCACAAATGTACGTTTTATGCAATTAATCTGTGAAAAAATAGACAGATTACTTGATTCCAAAAATATTTGATAGTTGCAGCCCTAATTCACATATTCTAAATATACCTGTGGTCATGTGAAGATTTGGTACAGCAACTGCTATCGCTTGATAGGAGGCTAACAAGGCAGTGTTTGTTGGTTTTGGTGTGCCCTGGACTTGTCGGTGGATCACACATGTGTGTGTGTGTGTGTGTGTGTGTGTGTGTGTGTGTGAGAGAGAGAGAGAGAGAGAGAGAGAGTGTGTGTGTTTGCACATGCTGTTCCACCGCAAGGAAGAGGATAAAGATCTAGTGTCTGCTGTGTCAGATGAACCGTGACGGTGGCTCTTTTATGATTAGTAGGGTACGTGTGTGTGTGTGTGTGTGTGTGTGTGTGTGTAATCGTGCATGTGTGACAGTTGTAGCGCACTTGGAAGATGAAACGAAGTGTAGAAACACTCATTCTGACTGAGCATGATGGCTGTGTGTGTGTGTGTGTGTGTGTGTGTGTGTGTGTGTGTGTATGTGTGTGTTTGATCATATGCTGGCGACAGTGGTGGTTCTTTTGGGAGATTAAACAGGAACAGTAAAAGTGTCATTGTAATATACCATGACTCAGGTGTGTGTGTGTGTGTGTGCTTGAGAGTGACTCTAAACACTGTTCAGCAGATCTTCAGTCTCTTACAGTTTATATATGAGAGGCCACCCACCTAGCCTCACACACACACACACACACTGTACTGCCAGAGCCACTAGAAAACGGCTACAAACAACTACAAAAGAGGCCTTTTGAGTAATCCTCTTTTTTTTTCTTTCCTGAGAAAGAAAGCAGATGTGTGACACATCAATGTGTGTCTGTGTGTGTTTGTGTTACTATTATTACTATGTTGCGTAGGTGACTGAGAGGTGTCCCGGACGTGACACAACTTGATGTACGGTTCACTGGTGTGCGTGTGTGTCTGTATTATAGAGAGAGACAGAGAGATGGAGAATGTGTTAGAAAAAGGGCACCATGGTGAGTTAATTAGCGCTGTGTCTGAATTGCAAACCCACCGAGGCATGTGAGCGCACACATACACACACACACACACACACACACACACACGATATTGTGTGTCAAAATTAGTGACATATGCATGTAATTAAGGCTCACTGTAAGGAGGCTGTCGCCATGATGCTGATTAGGCCTGACGTGAGGTCTGACCCCTTGACACTCAGCAGCTCAATGAGTGTGTGTGTGTGTGTGTGTAAGAGACAGAGAGAGACAATTCATATGTGTCATTATGTGTGTAGGTCTGAGTGTGTGTGGTCAATGGGCTTGAAAGGCTTCTCTGTCAGTAATCAGTTTGAATGTAATTGTTAAGTCCACCAATCCCATTCATTCTCCCTTTGGTAAAAAACCCAATGTAGAGCAACACTGTGTGTGAAGAAGAAGCATCAATCAATCTTTCTATTTATCTATCTAACTATCTAACTGGCTAACTGGTATTTGGTTGGTGGTTGTGTGCTAACATCTCTAATTGTGTGTGTGTCACAGGCTCTGCTGGATGAAGTAGTCTTGAAGACTGCTGGTTTCAGCGTCGATGAACTGGAAAGACTCTACTCTCAACTTAGCCAGGCCATCTACCTTCACCGCAGGGACTACAACAAGACACAGCTCATAGAGGTAACACACACACACGCACACACACACACACACACACACACACACACACACACACACACACACACACACACACAGGTGTGCTGATATGGGAGCACCTCTAAACATAGTCACACACAACAGCACCACCCTGGTGTGATGACATTGGAACACTTCCCTTGGTGTGTGTGTGTGTGTGTGTGTGTGTGTGTGTGTGTGTGTAAGAGAGTAGGAAAAAAATGGCTTGTGTCTTTAGAGAGGACACAAACTGTAAACATGGTGCTGACAAACACAAATTCACAGTCCCATAGGCTGGAAGTGTGTGTCTGTGTGTGCCTGTGTGCGTCTGCATGCAATCAACGGTAGAACTCCTGCCAGAGGTTTTCTCCCCTCTCTTGTGCACATCTACATAAATCATCAGCGGACAGACAGCAGATCCTAAAGAGGACCTGTGAGAAGCCTTATATCCAGCCAAGGGCTTGTCTGCATCCACTCCAGTGCCCACAGACGGGAGAAACAAGGAGAAGTAGGGAGCTATGTTTACATGCAGTATGTAGGACAAATACAAATTGTGTGTGTGTGTGTGTGTGTGTACGTGTACTTGGCAATAGCCATGGGATGTACAGATAACACCTTAGAAGAGATGTGTGACCGAGTGGGAATGCATTGTTATACAACCGTGATGGGTTGTATAACAACCACACACTTACCACACACACTTACCACACACACACACACACCAATAGGACTTGGTGCTTTGTTCGTCGTTCAACTTTGTATGAGCCCTCTGGAGATTCACACACTCTCACACAGAGGGAAAATTAGTGTTTCCAAATACCTGTGCACAAGAGGGAGGTCATTGATTAGTTACATAGTGTGTGTGTGTAAGAAGGAAGGAAAGAAGGAGTTGAAGGACATCTGAGGGAGAACAGAAAGCCACCCCAGTTGCTGCATGGCAACACCAAAATTAGTGTGTGTGTGTGTGTGCTGGGGATGGGTGGTGGGTTGGTTTTGTGTGTGACTGTGTCTATGCGTGTGTGTGTGTGTGTGTGTGTGTGTGTGCGTGCGTGCGTGCGTGCGTGCGTGCGTGCGTGCGTGCGTGCGTACATGAGTGAGTGAGGGAGCTCCTCCTGGGAAATTATGTTTGCTGTTCTCAGATGAGGTGTGGGTAATGTTGGCCACCCAACTGCATAAGAAAGCCTTATGGTCTCATAGGAGCCTGTTAGCTAAGCAGCTCCCTAGCTGCACTAGGCTATTTCAGCTTCTCCCTCTGTGTTTGTGTTTGTGTTTGTGTTATGCATGCATGTGTTTGGTGAGTTCATGTTTTTATTTGCCTGACCATGAGCTTGTAAGGGGGGGTGGGGTTGTGTGTGAAGTGAACGACATTGTTTCGAGGGGCTTATGGAAGGTTACTCAGCTGTGGTGGTTTAATGGGCTCCTTCAAATGTCCCTGACTGCCTAAAAGTCTCTGTGTTTATTTATTATCCGATAGAAATGTCTGTGGTCACACACAGTGCCCACAGACATCTTTTCACGCATGCTGTGCACTCACAAGCTGCTTTCTGAAAAATGGCCAAAACCGGATATCCAGCATTCATGGCACCAAACTATAGGGCTGGTATATCTGAACCATTAACTCTAATTTTTTTCTTGAAATGACACTGCCTATCCCATCGTATCTGGGTGTCTGTGTGTAGATCTATAATCTATCAGGCATCCAAAATAGGATTTGCCACAGTAGACCTGTGGAATGAAAATGCATGTACCTACCCGAGGAGTCATGAGTCCATAAGTTAAACTGACCTACTGAATGCTGAATGCCTTCATTTCATTTGGGATGAGTGCCATAACCCCAACACTGACCCCAGACCCAGACCCTAAGCAGACCCTACTTTCCTACCCGAGGAGTCATGAGTCCATAAGTTAAACTGACCTACTGAATGCTGAATACCTTCATTTCATTTGGGATGAGTGCCATAAGGTGGGGACATAGCTGATGTTTGCGCTCAGCGTGACACGATTTTTTTTTGTCTCACCTGGGAGAACTACAAGGTTAAGATATACTGTATCAGGGAAATATCTGTTAACAGCTCTGAGTAAATAGAACAAGGTGAAAGTAATGTATTTAATGTATTTAGCCTTTCCTCTGCTATAGGCTGACTGAACACAACTCTACCCATGTCTGAGCGACTCCAAGTTGATTAAAATTTGTGCGTATGTGTGAATCACAACACGTTTGCAGTGAAGGTTTGATAATGGCCGATAGATATTCAGAGATCAACTTGGCTGAAAATGGCTGTAGATGTATGCACTCACATTCAAACACAAACACACACACACACACACAGCTACTCAAATAAATATACTCTTTCAAAGGCAACAGTCATTCTCTTGCACAGATGTCCTCTAAGTCTCTTGTGTGTGTTTGTGTGTGTGTGTGTGTGTGTGTGTGTGTGTGCGGTGTGCCAGCATGCATGTGTGTAGGCACACATTCACTCAGATACAGACACACCCCTTTCTCTCCCTCTAAAACACACACACACACACACACATCAGCTATCTTATTTGAATGTGTGTAATGGTAATGCCAGGGCACAGATGCTTCCATATGAATTAATTGCTGGCTTCCATTTTGGCAGAACGGTGGATTCCATTTATCATCTCTGCCTTTTCACCCTGCAAGAAAGCCACAGAGTAGCGCCCACTTAAAATTCCATTTGTCTAAATTAGCATGTGAATAACACTTAAAGAAGCACTTGGCCGTGTGTGTGTATGTGTGTATTAAAGAAATACTCAGCCACGTGTGTGTGTGTGTGTGTTAAAGAAATACTCAGCCGTGTGTGTGTGTGTTTGTTAAAGAAATACTCGGTGCCCGCGCTCATTCATTTGGTCTGGAATCGTTTTTTGTTTTGCGGTTCAAGTTAGTGTTAGTCAGAAGAACATAAACAAATGAAATCCTTTAATCCTTTAAACTCTTTACATAACGTCACATATCTGGGAATCGATCTTTAGCAGCAGTTCCCACAGACTACTAGCCCGCATATGTGAAATACCTGGCAGGGATGCCATGTGGAAACACACAAACACATGCACACACACACAAACACACACACACACACACACACACACAGTGCATGGGTGTGCAGGTGCGTGAGTATCTGTATTTTTGTCGATTTTCAATTTGCTGATCAAGTTAGCAAGGAGACTGAAAAGCATAACCAATGAAACCCTCCAAATTTCAAAACACACACACACACTCTACATTAATTTACCCCATGTTTGAACAGCTAATTATGCAACAACATGTATTATATGCAAGTTGCATAATTAAAACAGTTGTCATTCCATTCAGTGCTTACCATTGCTGCATATCTATATTTGTTAATATCAACAAATTATCGTTCAAGATGAAGTGGATGATATTAAAGCTGCAGTTCTGACGTAGTTTAAATTAAATTACATTAAATCAAGACTAATTGATTTAAAGAGAGATGACCTTGCCAACACTTGCATTTGATATTTTTCTAGTTTGATATGAGTGATGACTTATTCATCAGCTTGTACTGGCTAAGGACATCCTAATGTGGAGAATCATGAATCAAGACTAATGGCTTGAGGTTGTTTGTTGTTCACGTGTGTGTATGTTTGCTTGTATGTTTATGTTTGTGGCCGCAGGAGATGGAGAGGCGAGTACGACATTTTGAAACATTCCTGTAAGAGGTGTGGGGGTCGGACTGTACCACAAACTCTCCAATCCAAGAAGACCAGCCTACTGAGCCACACCCACCACCACCACCCACCCCCACCCACAGAGCCACACTCTCTTTTGTGAGGCGTGCAGGTGCACTCTCAGTCTTAAGGGGAAGGGTGGGCGACAACAATAACAACACAGAGACTACGTGTGATAAATAAACAAACATGGTGGAGGTGGGGGGGATGCCAAGACCCACATACAGGTGGGTGAGTGGAGAAAATGGCAAATTTGGTGCTATCGTCTCAGGTGCTCTGGACAGTGGCAGTCTACAGAACCAAACTCAACTCAAGATTTTCATACTCACTCTCACACCACACACACACATATAAACTATAAACACACACACATCGATGCTGACAGGCATTCTTGGTGCTATTGGGTGCTACTGGGTGCTTTTGGGTGCTATTGCTCTGTTTTCTGCTCCTTCATTTTTCCTCAAAAAAATGGAGAAGAAAAACTAAAACAAACAAACAAACATACAAAATGTCAAAATGAACAATGTGGAAGATTGTGTGATGTCACAGCACGAGCCTGCCTCTTGTGATAAGGAGTCCTCATAAGTACACAGACAAAGACACACACATACACACACACACACACACATACAGATGCACAGATTCTCACCAGCATTTGGCAAATCCTTTTTTGTGAATGAGGTGGAAGGGTTGAGTGGTTTTTGATATCGCCGCTGTCTGGACAACCACTCTCTCTCAATCAATCCCCTTTTCCAGTATCCCCTCTAATCTTTTAACTCAGTAGAATTTTTTTCAACGTCAAAACTGTTTGTGAGCTACAAGAATAGAATTTAACTGTTGAATAACAAAATATAAATTTTACTAGTCAATTTTTGAGCTGAAACAAGAGAGAGGTGACATGGAATGCTTACCAGTGTTTTATGCTCATTACAGATTCCCTTCCTTTCAAGATGTTCAGTGGTTTTAATCAGCCACACTGTTATGAACAGAACCAGAGCTTCACTTATTGTTCTTTTTTACACTGAGATCGTTTTATATATAGAATAAGGGCCAAGATTGTGAAGATTGTTGTTTTTGGAGGCATTGTTTTCGGTTTGAGCTGTGAAGACTGTCTAGACAAGGACCATCACCTCGGACAGGGTCATGACCTCTAACCCTGTGACCTTCATTTGTCCTTTAACTGATGACCTTGTCTCCTGTTGGGTGGGTTAGCCAACCCAGCCAGGCTCACACAAAGTGATGTCTGTCTCTCGATGACACGTGCAGATTCTCAATCACACACACACATACACAGAGTGAAAACCATAAACACACTGATGTTAGCTTTGTATGCAGGAGGTGCTAAAGGGTTGAGCTGGTGATGTAGGCGCTAGTGTTAGAGATCAGTCTATTTAGAGGCATTGAGATTATAGACCATTTCAAGGTTCAAGATTTAAGCTAGTGCTAAACTCATTCACACACACACAAACACAATTACTGGTGATAAGGCTAATTCTACAATGTAGATTAGATTGCATCAGGTATTAAGAAAAGCATTATTTTCTGTTGGCAGGTGACATACATTCATATCCTTTCTTTTTTCTTTCTTTCTTTGTTTTACTCGCTCTTTCTTTCTCTGTCTCATCCTTGCAGTGTGTTGCGATGCGACACGACATGACATGTGTAGGCTGAGGGGGGTTTAGAATTTGGCCCTCTCACTGGGCAATGTCTGCCCATATTTTGGTGTAGTTCTGACCCTCTTCTGGGGCTACTCATGGTGGGACTCGCCCTGAAATTTAGCGCCTCTTGTTTCTCTCTCACCCCTGTAGAATCACCTTTATGTAAAGAGAGAGGGATAGAGAAGATAAGAGGGAGAACAAGAAACCAAGAGGGAAGAAACACATGTCTACCTCATCTTAACCTCCTCTGGGTTGACCATTGGAAGTAGTGTTTAAGCTGTGTTTATGTGGGTGTGTTTGTGTGTGTATCCAAGGTTTTAGGAAGCATGTCATGCAGCCCAGATACATAGAACCTGGGCACCATAGCAGACACACACTCACACACACACTCCGATGAACACACTCACATAAATGGATCACCCACACAGAAGTCTAGTGTACACACATGCAACACACACACACACACACTTGGTGCAAGATCCATACCCACAAACTACAAACACAGCTGCTGTAGAAATGACAGAATACATCGTTGGTTGTTTTTGTTTTGTTTTTGTGTACGCATATGAGCCAGAAAAAAAACAGCAACGCCTGTAGAAGAAAGTAGAAGTGTATGTTGTGGACATTTATTTGATTTTTTTGTTTTTTTTGTTTTTGTTTTTTGGGTGAAAAATTAAAACATTAAAAGCTACCCCCCACACACACATACACATACACAATTATTCTCTGGTAAACATACACCCTGTGTTGATGTTCCACACTTAAGGCTACGGTTCTCATTTGTCTCTTACGTGCATTTGGTCAGCCAGCACAAAGACAGACTTCTTCCCTCCCAAACTCTTACCCTCTGTCTCCTATTTATAGCAGGACCGTTATACACAGTGTTTTACAGTCTAATACACACAACATTTTTGTACTTTTTTAAAAAAGGCAACTAATTGGAAAACAATATATATAGAGAGAATTGTTACTGGAGTTTGAAAACTTTGTGCTGAACAGTGAAGAAGCACATTGGTGTAGCAACTGTTTTCTTTGTTTAATTTGTTTGTGTTTATTTCGAGGAGAAGATGATCAGAGGTTTACATGGTCTCAGGTGTCTGCTGCAGTAACCGATGGCAACCGACTGTTGGTCTGATCTGAGTCCCGGTCGGAGGCCATCTTGGAATGATCTATTTATTCCTTTGTAATTATGATGACATTGACGATGATGTGATTTTCTCTTCTGAATTTTTTCCTTATCTCTTATTTGTTTATTTTTTTTTATCCTTTGTTTGCTTTTCGTTAACAGACTGCTGGACAGGACGATGCTGAGTATCAAGCTAATGTGATTTATGATTTCATGGTGAACACCCGCACATACGCACGCACACACACACACACACACACACACACACACACACACACACACACACACACACACACACACACTACTCTCCTACAAGTATGCATAGCACGTCTTCTCAGTGTAGATCCTGTGTCAGTGTAGTGCTTTGTTTACTGCTATGATTGTGACATTCTCCCCCTTTCTCTCTCGAAAGTGTGTACACACACGCACACACATACATACATATATGCTTACTATTGTATGCAAAACTTACACATACTCATTAACATGCTGACCTGGACATATATTACCATCGCCTGTCCTCAGTGTGTGTGGGTGTATGTGTTTTTTTGTTTTGTTTTTTTTCATGGCTCATTCTTGTCAGTGTAGTAGGTGTTTGGATGAGGCCGACTGACACACACACACACACACTTTTATGTCTCATTACATTGGATGAGTGTGGATGCCGACTCTATTTTTCTCTCTAAAAGATTGTGCTTAGTGGTGTTATAGACACAGCTGCCAAAATCCACCATAGGGATGCTAGGCCAGTCCTGGACCACAACCTGACCTTCCCAGTCTTAAACCAGCCCTCATACTCACAGGTCTCCACCTGGTGTTCAAAAGCAAACCTGCACATGGTGTAGAACCGCGTCTCAAAGCCGTCAGGAACTCACCTGTCTGAAACTCACTCCTAGTTGGTAT
This sequence comes from Tenualosa thibaudeaui, assembly GCA_027481765.1. Taxonomy (NCBI): domain Eukaryota; kingdom Metazoa; phylum Chordata; class Actinopteri; order Clupeiformes; family Clupeidae; genus Tenualosa; species Tenualosa thibaudeaui. The sequence goes on along the minus strand of JAIFZK010000001.1, from coordinate 7,210,469 downwards.
CCTACGGTGATGCCACCAAAAAGACGGGTAAACAAAACACCAGCTGTTGCAACACAGACATCTGTACAGGTGCTCGGTCCAATGGGCAGGAAGTTTGTTTGTTTGTTTTTTTTCCCCTCCTTTCATTTTTTTTTTTACTTTAACTTAACACCTATTACTAGGTGATGTTTGACTGATGTAGTTTTGTGGGGGAGTTTTCTTTTTCTTGTTGTTTTGTAGCATTTGCCAGATATTTTTCTTATGATCACAATGATTTTTTGTTTTTTCCCCTTTTCATCTCTAGTTGTTTATATAAACACCTAAAACTATCCTCTCCTTTCCCAACCTTACTCCCTTTGAGTTTTATGAGGTGAATTGCAAACATTTTACTGTAATTTTCCAAATTATAAGAAAAACAAAACTGCTGTGACATACTTGAAATAAAGGTGCAAAATTGTTGTCTATGTTAAAGCGCTTTCCACTTTTCACTTTGTTTGTATGACCTCATTCTTGTTATTATTATTATTTTTTTCTTTTTTTTATTTTGCACTAAACACCTGGCTTGTGAATCAATAAAATGCTTTGGGTTCCTAAAATATGATGGTAGACCTTTTAATTCACCGTTAAAGCAAACTGGATTTTGAATTTTGTATCGTGTTTTATCAAAAGGAATCACTTTAACCCTATTTATTATTTATTAATTTTGCATTGGGGTCGACAGGGCAGAAAAGGTACTTTTTTAAGTTTAATTTGACCAGAAGGGTTAAATATTTTGCAGGGCAGAAGGGTGCATATCTCAGTCTTGTCACATTCAAATGTGGCTCGGAATGCTGGTGTTTGGTTTCACTCTGGTTACTACTGAATGAATGGCAAGAGGGGCTTGTCACCTTATTGATTGTTCATTGCTAGTGTTTGTAAGCCTAAGCAGTGATGCCCTTTTGCCCTTACTCTGCCTAGTTCAAATGAAACTCCCAGCTCTGGCCCAACCTCTTGTTGCTACATAGACATTTTTGTTTCAGTGGTTTGTGTCTGTGAAATCAGTATGAACTCCTGTGCATAATATAAGGAGCTTTCTGTAATGCATTGTTCTGGCTTATCTTGATTATAATCGGCTTAGATGAGTTTGAAACAGTAGTGAAACCCAGCGAAACCCTTCACATTGATTGCATGTCTGTCTCTGACACCAAGAATGGCTATAATTTCTTGGTTAATTAGAGCACATTACAGTTGCTGCATCTTTACGTTGCTTGGCAACTGTTTTATTGGAAGTACATGTTCTTGTTGAGAACTTTACCTTATTATTTTTAATTAGCGAATGAATAATGATATGGTTATAACATCTTACTTATGTCTTCATTTGACATTGTGGCAGGTATATATGTAGTTGCTACTTCACAGTGTGCACTGGCAACAGCCCTTCTGAAATCACTGGGACCTACAACCTCTTGAAGCTTATGGCTTAAATAATAAATGATAGGTTTACATTCTACACAGTATGCAGTTTAGAAACATGGCATACATGACGGTAGTTTTGGTAAAGAAAATGATTCAGCCCCAGGCAGGAGGCTTAGGCCTGAGAATGGCAGGTAACTGTAGTTGGTTGCTTGTTTTCACATTTTCTAGATGGATGATGATGCAAAAAAAGAAGCAGAAATGCAGTTTTTTTAGAATCAAGGGTATGTATTACTGTTTAGTCCTTAACAACATATGTAAATTTTTGGATACAGATTTACACATTTTTTTTTCTCCAAGTCCATCATCACTATTCAATGTCTAAAAACGTTTATACAGAATAACCGTCTGGCTTTTAAAATATACAGATTATTTCCTTCACAAAATATACACTGTATGGCTCGCCTAGGCAGACGTCAGTGGAGCGCATCTAGGCCAGTTCAGAGCTGTATCTGGGCCAGACCTGGAATGGAGTTTGCTGTGATTGGACTCCTGTGCTCCACAGGACCCCTTGTAGTATAGATGGAACATGGGGGATCTGATAGAAGTCAGGGGCATTTTAGGAGACATTTTATAAACAGAAAGAAAGACATTAGAAGAAAAGAAACGTATCAAAGAGTAAGGCAGATCAATAACGGATAAACCGATTTAAACAAAGACAGACAAATGGGATAGAGAAGAAGGCAGGCATATAGAAAGCTGTCTATCTGACCAAGCAGAAGAGCAGAACAACATGTCAAGAAACTGGTACTGGACACAGACAAAGCTGTCGGAAAAACAGATCCAACAGAAATTTAGATTAGAATGGGTCAGACGGACGGACAGACAGACAAAGCCCTGGAGTGAGGAGACTCCTCTTCCTCCAGCCACTGGTCACTTGTGCTTCAGATTTATAAGTTTTAGAAAAGGTCACAGTAAAGAAAGTTATAGAGTTCAGTTCCTGATATGTTTGAAAGAAATATCTCAACCCTGTCTTCCCCGGGCTAACATCCCATCGCCGCTCTCTCACACACATACACACACACTCATTCAGTTAAGCACACACTTGTGGTCTATTGAGATTACTGCTGCTTAATTCCCTAAACTTAATTTGATGCCTGTGAAATCCCAGTCTTGATAGACAATGCATCTGTTGTTGACTGTTGCATTCTGTTTACACACACATGCACACACACTATTATAGGGACCCCTGTGGCCTGCTACATCCAACATAGTTGTGGAACAGATAACTATATGATGATAAAGGGGGTGATGAGGGTCCCTCCTGCAAGGAAAAAGGTGTTAGGTCACACCAGGGTCAAATGATATGTGATGGTGGTACTGGGGTTTCTGAGATCATTTTCTAGTAACTGCATTAGAAGTGTTTGGAGACGTGACTAGGCTTACGATGTCACTTCCTGTCACAGACACATGACAGGAGAGCAAAAGGGACTACAGTCGATCTGTGATGTTACTTCCTGCCACACTGTCAGTTGTTTGTAATTCATGTTCTCAGGGGCAACTTGGAAACGGATATGACACAAACTTTGTTCTGAACCCACCACAGTCTGCCGTTGCCTGCCGTGAGTGTGTGTGTGTGTGTGTGTGTGTGTGTATGTGAGTGTATGTGAGTGTCTGGGGGTCAGCCGCTCTGGATGTACTTCTTGATGACCACACAGCCATGTCTGAAGAGGGGGCAGGGGAGGTTCTGCAGGAGCGTCCAGGCATTGGTGGCTGGGTCAAATACCTCCATGCTGCCCAGCACCGGCCCCTCACTGCTCACAATACCCCCTGTGGCATAGATCTTCCCGTCCAGAATCACTGCACTGTACAGTCACACACACACACAAAGAGAGAGAGAAGATAGTCAAGTTATCATTACCATGAATGGTAGGGTACCAAATTCTCTCATTCTCATACCTACTGACAGCACTCGGCAACATCAAACAACAGGACTACTGATTAATTCACACTGGATTTCTCCTTAAAGGGTAACCCTGACTGCAAGATTAGCATTCTGGTATCATTCTGCTTTTTCTCAGCTGATGACAGTGTCAAGCTAAAACCAGTGTTTCTCTTGTATAACAACAACTAGGCTTTTATGTAACACATGCTGCACATCTGTTATCTGTGCATCACTGCATAGTTTGTCATTCCAAATATATTCTATATGTATATATATAAAGTTATAATGAAAAAGGTTGGATGGTCTTTCAATGTAACCAAAATTCTTTTTTGATTGGCAAAGTGCCCCTCCATGTGTTTTAGTCACTCTCAACCTAAACACAGTCATGAATTCCTTTTCATGCACTAATTTTTCCCATAAATGTTTCACTTCATTTACCACAAAGAAAGTGAGTGAGAGAAAGTGTCTGCATGTAAAGCTGTTTGTTAAGCAGAGGTGCAGCTGTTGCCCGCAGATTAGAGTTTACTCTGCCTGAGTCCTTCTTTTTAACAAAGCCTTTTCCTCCTCTCTTTTTTCTTCCCCTCCATCACTCTCACATCCCTAAAGCCTCTTCCTCATCTTTTACCTATTTTCTCTCTCTTTCCCTCCTCCCCTTTTCTGCTGTTCTGTCTCTCCTGTCATCTGTGCTCTCTTTCTCTTCTGCCCTCTCTCTAACCCTTTCTCTCTACCCTATCCTGTTTTCTTTTCTCTTTTTAGTGTCTTCATCTCTTTTAACCCTCTTTCCATCTCTCTCTCTCTCTCTCTCTGTAGTTCTCTTTCTCCATTTCACTCTTTGTCTCTCAATCACTCCCAAACACTCCAGCATAACGTCCCTGAACACGAGAGTTTGATAAGGCACAGGAGGCTGCCATAGTGGTTAGACTGTTTGTTTTTTCCCCTTTAGAATGGACTGGGTTGAATTTTGTTTGTGTGTGACAGGCATAATGAGGTGGAAAAGTTATTTTTCTCATTTCCACCCGGCGAACAAAAACAGAAAAACATAACAAAAGCCAGGAAGTGTGTATGTGTGTGTGTGTGTGTGCGTGCGCGTGTATGTCCGAGTGTGAGTGTGGAGTAAGACTTGTGTTAACAATGAAATGCTTTTATTTACATCTGATGTCAGCAGTTTCTGAAACACAATCATACGTTTCCTGAGAGTTATTTAGTCCCTCTCCAACTAGAAAATTGCTTCAGCAGCGGCATCAGCATTAGAAGAAATTTGCCACCAGCACCCGGTGTTTTTAGTGTGTGCATAAGTGTAAGACTACACAGAGAGAGAGAGTATGTGTGTGTGTGTGTGTGTGTGTGTGTGTGTGTGTGTGTGTGTGAGTATGTCTGATGATATGTAGGCTATGTTTTATGCACATAGTACATAAAGTATGTGGTGTCTGAGAAAGAGAGAGAGACCTACTTGCAGAATTGTCTGGAGTGGTTCATGTTGGGTCCCGCCTTGATGTTGCCCTTTTCCGGGTCATAGATGGTGGTGGCTCTGGCATAGGCTCCGCCCAGGATGAAGACCAGCCCATTCAGACTCACTGCTGGGGCATACTTATTATCTACAACACACACACACACACACACACACACACACACACACACACAGACTTATTATCTGAAACAGATAGATAGATAGATAGATAGATAGATAGATAGATAGACATCTGAGGTGTCACTCTGAAAGCCAGAAGGAACAGAAAGAAAAGGAAAAAGAATGAAAGAAACAAACGAAAGAAAGAAAGATAGAAAGAATTGTTATTTGTGTTCTTGAAGCTGCTAACCCCTCACAAGTTGCTCAAGGTTACATGATTAACACACATAAAGATGAAGATCATTGCTCAGGAACAATGCAATGCTGTCAACTCCACACATGTCTGGTGGCTCATCTGCAAGTAGTATGTACTGTGTATGTACTGTGTGACTTAATGAGAACCCACAGCACATTAAGGCAGCCTTTGCACACATAAGGGTTGCTCGAATCCTATTAAAGTCAATATGAGTCACTACTTTGAGGACTTGTGGTGTTGCTAGTGACTGAGTGAGAGAGCAGTGTGGGCTGGGATGCATGTGTGCCAATGACTATATTCACAGTCACAGTCGGTTGGAGCTCAACGTGT